>BPLR01017517.1:0-15440 GCA_021605095.1 Caerostris extrusa
AATCCTCATTCATTGTGTGTCTGAATAATTATTAGAATTGAAAGAAAAAATGTATAGATATATTATTTTATTTTCCATCTGTCTCTGTGACTCTATGACTTTCATTTTTTTGTAATTTCCTTTTAAGGCTATCCATAAAAGAATATAGTTTTTGTTGACACATCCTTTGGGAGCTATTATAGTATTGAACTTCATTGGAGACATGAATACTATACAGGCAGATAGAGCTACTATATGAGAGATATATCAATGCAATATTGGAGACAATAGTACATATCTCAATATTGCATCGATATTGTATCACACTTACATGGGAACAACCAATATCAATATTGTATCACACTTATATGGTGACAAGACACTTCATACAGAGCTCTCGTGCATTTTCTAACGGCCTGATGGCCAATTAGCTAATACTCTGGCCTTTTGGTGCTTCAGTTTCGAATTTTGTTCATAATGGCATGGATGTTTGTGGGTGGTTGCTGAATCCACTCCTTTAAGCTGTAGGTCCCAGCCTGTTTAGCTCAAAGTGTGCACAAAATGACCATATCGAAACCAAACCAAGCAAGTATCTCAAAATTATTCTACGTAGCAACAAATAAGAAATACCCATTTTGAATACATTACAGCAACAACAAACAGCATTCAATTGCTGCTATTACTGAATCACTGCGCCTAGAGTTGAAGTGTCCCTTTACGGTTTGGGAAGGATGAGAGGTCTGGTTGGTCTCTGTGACTCTCTACGATCCTATTAGACAAGAACCTACGGTTTAAAGTGGATTCGAACCCCTATAAACATCCCTGGCACAGCCGGGACTCGAACCTGAAAACCTGTGGTACTGAGCCTAGACACTCGGCCATCAGGTCCCAAATTATTTTTAAAATATTAAAATTCAAAAGACTAGTAACTCTCTCTGTCAATCCCATGAAGTATGTCACCTGATGCCCAATTGGCAAGTGCTGTGGACATTGGTACAACAGGCTCAAGTTTGAATTCTGGTTGTGGCATGGATGTTTGTTAGGAGTTCGGAATCTACTTTAAACTGTAGGTCTTGGTCTAGTTAGCCTAAATTGTGAACAATCTAAAGTTAGATTAGAGTTTAAATTATGACCGTATAGACCGCACCGGTTTGAGAACACTGCGATGATGGATAAGAAAAACACAATGGATGGATAAAATCATCCCTGAAATGTTTGGACAAACTCTTCTGCCTGCATTCTGTGATGGATTGTATCAGACTCAGATGCGGAAGACAAAGAGGCGAAATTTGTGGAAGAAGAAAATGACATTGGAATAATCAAACGTGAAAGATCACAAAACAATGGAATTAAAAAAAAAAATGCCCTTCCGTATCAATAGTGTGTTGATTTTTCTTTGTCAGGGTAAAGAAAATAAAACCTTTTTTTTGTGCAAAAACGAATTTGACATAAAAACAAGCCGACAAGAGTTTTAGGAGATCCTGAGATTTGATAATGCAGTTTGGTGGGAAAAAAAACTCCGTGGACATTCGTGTTAACTAACTGAAACGAAAATATGTTTGTCATAAAATGTAATTCTTTGAAATTTTTCTGACGTTCACAGAAGGAATTTCTATGGGGAACATCTAGGCTTCTTGATTCTATAACTTTCGTCATTTTCCAAAAAGAAAAAAAGATAATGAATCGATTGATTACCTTTTAATCCGAGCATTTTTCTTCCTATATGCCTCGAAAGGTACCAGAACTAAAATTTAGACATTTCTGATATCAGGATACTTAGGTACTTTTACGATCCCAGATCTCGTGGTAAAGGTTTTTTTTTTTTCCTAATCATGGTTCAAACTTTTTTTTTTTTTAAGTAGTATCTGAAGTGAACGAACCAATGTTTGTAGGGCTAAAAAGAAAATGATGGATCTTTTGAAAGGACGTCGGTAGGAAAGTTGTATATATATATATATATATATATATATATATATATAGAACAAATGGGGGAATCTCTCGGGAAGGTTGGGTTATTTTTTGAATAATGTGTTGGCCTTTTTGTTGGATGGTAAAAAAATGGATGAATCATTTTCTTTTAGACATCCTTCACTTCAAATATTATTTAGAAAAGAAAAGATTCCATATAATAAGCAGTTATCACAAAACTTCAGGACCCATGGCTAAATTATTTTTAAACAAAAAAGGATGCGGTTTTCATATCGTATGTTGGCAGTCATTTGAAGATTTACAATACTCTAACTTGCAGCAAAAACTAAAGCATTGCTGCTATTAATCCATGCGGCCTGATGGCCAATTGGCCTGGTACTTCAGATTTGAATCCTGGTGGTTGCGTGTATATTTGCCAGTGGTTCGGAATCACCGTTAAACTGTAGGTCCCGGTCTAATGAGTCCAAATTGTGCATAAAAATGACCATAGAGCGACAAACCAAACCATTCATAACTTATTCATTCATACTACGAGCTATTAAAGACAAAGTCATAACAACATAGTCTAAAGTCATTGATAAATATTTGACTGGCCCATCAAGAGATCTATAAGCTTGTCGTCCCTAGACGATAGCATGGAGCTATTACCTATATTCACAATGTAGCCCTACAATTAAAATAGAATTTTCATTTAAAAAAATACACAAAAAATATTCCAAAGGATCAAATTAGTTTTCTTGTGATATAAATCAATAATTTATAAAGGCTTTCTAAAATTCTAAGGATTATTTCGCATATCAAATAGAATAGATTAAATGAAATGCTACGCATAAATTAACCACACAAAGAGAATTGAATGCGTCGGCTTTAACGTGACTTTTCCTTCACAAAGCATATAAATAGCATCATAAATAACGTTATGCGTTAAAACAAACGTAAAAGTTATTTTATATTGAAATGAACACTTTTCTAAGAAATAAGAGAAGCCAAATACAAAAGCAAAATTTATTGAGTAAGATTTCAAAGGAATACTCGTTATTTAAAGTAAGTATACAATAAAGACTGCTGGTATATCAGGAACGTTCAAAGAATTTATTTTTGGGATTTATTACCTGAATGACGTATTTTAAAATATAAAATTTAAAGTAACAAAATTGTATTTGTAATCCATTTAACAAAATATCAAATATCAACGAGAAATTTTTTTCTAACTTACTTTTAATTTTCTGAAATAAACCTTTCCAAGAAATATTACGATCGAAAACCTATTTTCCTCCCCAATATTAGAACACATAAAAATATTTTTCATTGGAAAAAAATGTATCCATTCAAACTTCGAACTAAATTTTTATTTTTTTTGAAAGGGAACTTCTTTATCATAAGCGAAAAAAGCACTCCATTTTTTTATAAAAGTTGACAAAATGTATTAGATAAAAAAATTTCTTTAGATCAAATTACATGAGAATAAAATTTTTTTTTTATCTTAAATTAATAAATGAAGTAAAGTGTTTTTCCATTTCTTAAACTTATTCTGACGAGAAAAAGAGAGAATACGAAACAAAAATGTACTTCTAAAGAAGAAAAGATTCGAGAATGTGAAACTCTTCAAAAAAATAAAACACTTTTAGTGTGATACGTGTAGAATAAAATGTTGAGAGGGTTCGCCTTTATTTCCAATGTTGATTCCCCAAATTTGTTAGTGTATACACCCTAAAAAAGAATGGAACTTTTGGAAAAATTTATTTATTTTTACGTTTAAATGTAAGAAAAAAAAAGTTAATCAATCGATTCACTATCTTCTTTTTTTTTTAATATTTTTCTTTGTGGGAAAATGGTACTTCCAAACTTTGGTTCGTTAACTTCAAATACAACTTAAAGAAAGAAGCTCGAACCGTGATGAGAACTTCACGATCCTTTTTGCACGAGATCTAAACATAAAAGTTCCTAAGTATCCCCTGATATCTGAAATGTTCTAAATTTAGTACTGGAACTTTCCACGCATATGAGAAGAAGAAAGTTAGAAAAAAAAAAAAAAAGGCAATCAATCGATTCATTATCCTTTTCTTTTTATATTTTTAGTTTTTCTTTATGGGAAAATGGCGAAAGTTACAGAATCAAGAAGCCAAGGTATTCACTGTCCTTCCGTGGACGTCATAAAAAATTTCCGGAATTACATTTTATGTGACAAACATATTTTGGGTTTTAGATAGTCAACGCGAATGTCGGAGGTTTTGTCCCCACCAAACTGCTTTATCGAATCTCGGGATCTGTGAAACTGTTGTCGACTTGTTCTTATGTCAGATTCGATTTCCCATTAAAAAAAAGGGTTTTTTATTTATTTATTTGTTTTAACGCTGACAAAAGCAAAATCGACACACACTACTGATTCGGGAGTGTATTTTTTTCTTTTCTTCCCTCCTTTGTTTTGTGGTGATCCTTTTGTTTGATAATGTTTGTTCACTTTTGATTATTCCAATTTCGTTTTTCTTTTTCTTCTACAGATTTCGCATCTTTGTCAGACAATACATCACACAATGCAGGCAGAAAAGTGTGTTCAAACATTTCAGGATGTTTTTATGTATCCCTTTGTGGGTTTTGAGTATTGAGTATTTGTCATTGATTGATATGAGTATTTATCATTGCAGTGGTTCTCAAACTTTATAAATATATTAATTTAATAAATATTCATTATATATTAATTTCTGATAAGTATTTTATTTGAAAAATGAAAAAAAAAAAATACTACCCAAAGAGTCAGATGGAAACTAAAATAATATATCTAAAATAATACTAAAACTAAAATAATTACTAAAACTAAACTAAACTAAAATAATTTTTTTTTGTTTTCAATTCTAAAAATTATTCAGACACAAAAGGAATGAGGGTTGATTCCAGAAATACATCCGATATCAAACAAAAAGAAGAAAAAAACCAACCTATTTTAGAACTCTACGTGTATTTTAACGAAAGGTCGATTTATTTCCTTTCAAACAGTTTGACCAAATCTGTTTGAAAGGAAATAAATCGAATTGTTTTTCAATCCAGAGCAAAGAGAGAGTTTTTATTATTGCAGGAGATCTGGTAGAGGGAAGGAATAAAAGAAGAAAGGAAATAATCCGCATTTATTTCTGAGTGAAGTACGGTTTGAAAGGTCTCGAGATGAAGGGCCCGTTCAGGGAAGGACGTAAAGAAGACATGAATACCATTACTTACAGATATGGCAAGAATACTTGAATAACACATTCTTTCCCGGATGGTTTTCCCTGATTGAATCCCATCTCTCCACACAGCAGTCGTCGTGCTCCAAAGGGTCATTTCAGATGTCAAATTCTCTAACGGCAGATGAAAGGGGTGGATTTTCAAAGCAGTTCGCGTGGAAGTTTCTCGTGGAATATAATGGATTCAAAATGGGTATTCCTCTTATCTATTGCTTGTTAGAAGGATTTTGAAATACTTCACTAAATTCTGCATAGGCAGAGAGAGTACTAGCCTTTAGAATTCTAATATTTTAAAGAATTATTTTAAGGTCCGATGGCTGAGTGGCGCGTGGTCTGCCACTTGGCACCACAGGTTTTCGGGTTCGAGTACCGGCGATCCTGTGTATGCTTGCAGTGTTCCGAAATCCAAAAGTTAAACTGTAGGCCCCGGTCTAATTGAATCACAGAGCTTTGCGGGACATTGTGACTCCACGTCTGTGGCTTATCTTCAAGCTACATCGCGCTCCCTGGGTAGTGCTAAGTGAGTAACTTCGGTGTGGTACTTGCCTTAAAGCATCAAAGACAATTGTCTCAGTGTTTGCCTGCTGCATTAGAAAAAAAAAAATATTTTATGTGATAAACATATTTTCATTTTGGATAGTTAACGTGAAAGTTGGAGGTTTTCTCCCACCAAACTGCATTATCAAATTTCGGGGGTCTGTAAACCTCTTGTCGATTTGTTTTTATGTCAGATTCGATTTTCCATAAAAATAGTTTTTTTTTTTTCCCTTTATTTATTCGTTTTAACGTTGACAAAAAGAGAAATCGACAGAATATTGATTCGGAAGGGTGTTTTTGCTTTCTTTCTGCTCCCTGCTTTGTTTTGTGATTTTTCACTTTTGATTATTCCGATGTCATTTCTCTTCTTCTTCTTCTACAGATTTCGCATCTTTGTAAGTGTTTGATACAATCCATCACAGAATGCAGGCAGAAAAGTGTGCCCAAACATTTCAGGATGTTTTTGTTTATCTATTGTGGTTTTTTGTTGGGGTATTCATCGTTATACAGTGGTTTTCAAACTTTTTAAAGTCGGGGCGTATTTAAAATCCTACACATAATTGTAGTTGCACTACATGCAAATTTCTGATAAATATCTTATAATAGTTAAGTCACATATTGCAGAAAAAAATAAAATGAAAAGCACCCTTAGTTTATGTTTTGTTATGCATAACAATAATGGGTTATTTCAATCTTTGAATAAATTTCTTTATCAGCTATTCTTTTATCAGCAGATTTGTAATAATTGAACAGGATATTCGGTAATGTAATATTGTTTCGGTAATGTAATTATATAAGTTTCTCTTTGATTTACTATATGTTTCTTAAAAATTCGATAATTGTTTTTCATATCTTTGTTTAAGATTCGATCAGATTGAAAAATACAACTTTCTCTTCTCCAGTAAAAATAATTTTGCAATTTTGTATCAGTCGAAAATTAAGCAAGAAATAATTCAGATACTTTCGCAATGGAATTTAGATTCTCTTTCAATTTCTTTTTAAGACGTTGTGTTTGTTTACTGAGTTTATATTTGTGTTTTTTTATTGTTATTGAAGTTTACTAGAAATCCTAATCCTCCACAAAGCATCACATGATGCTTATAGAAATAACAAGCAAATCAATGACAGACATCGTTTTAAAACTAGAATACTGTACCCCTGAAAGAAAGTCGTCAATCTTGCAACCCTGAATATTTCGCCAATTTCATTAGGGTTACAATACTGTAATTAGAGGAATTAGTAAATTTTTCGGAAAGAGAAAAAAATACAAACTATTTAATTGTTACTTTGATAGTTAGCGGCATAATTTTTATTTGTAGTAAAAATAAAAACATAAATATATATTCTTTAAATAATTATTCGGATAAATGATTGATTATTCCGATATTGTTCTTATAACATATGTTGGCCACTAATACAGAATATAAGCAATTGTTTTGAAGTTGCCACTCACGAAAATACGAAACTAACAACAAAAGCGATTTTTTACTTATTTAATAACTTATATTTTAATATCAAATAATTAATTTCTTTTGAATGCTGTTGACATAGTTCATGTTTGGGGCGAACAATTCTTTTTGAATTCGAGCAAAAAAAAAATTACATTTTTAACTTTAGAATGTTCGTTCACGGAAGAAGGCCACTGAAAGTACAAAAATTTTCATGTATTTAAATTTTCATGGAAAGTATGAAATTGCATTTTTTTAAATTTCATGTGGCTTTTAGGATGTTGTTCTTGTTTTCTTCAATCATTTGAAATTGCTATGCTATTTTAGTTAGCAATAAAAGATCATTTTCGCTTCTAACAAAGAATATCAGAATAAAATTAAACTATTCTCTGGTATTCTTCTTCTTTTTTCTTTTTCTTAATATTGTTTTATCATTCGAATTCGGCATTGTAGCAAAGATAACTATTTTTTGACATAATAGAAAAAAATTTAGGATTATTCGTAAATAATTTGAGGTAATTTTATCCTAATAAAAATTATTATCGTTGTCAAAATAACACATTTTTGTTTGAACAAAATAAAATTCCACGTAATAATTTGGCATTAAAGCGATAAAATTTGGCTTAACTGAAATTTAGAATAACATTTTAGCAAAAATAGTGATATATTTCGGCGTTAAACGGCAATATGTGGCGTAAAAAGAAAAACAGTAAAATTTTGGCATAGTAGTGGTAAACATTTGGTTATAAAATAACATAAATTGGCGTAAAGGCATTTCGACATAATTTTTGTTGCCCTAATAGTGCTAAATTACGGCGTAAAAGCGATAACATTTGGCTCAAAAGTGTTCTAGGAATAAAAATATTTTTAATGATAATAACTTGGCGCTAAAGCATTTTATAAAAACATTTTAAAAAACAAAATTCGCTTAGTGAAAACGTTTTTGGTGATAAATCATTTTAAGGATTAAAATTTCGGCAGGATGGTTATAATATTTGGCGTTAAAGTGATAAACTTTTGGCTTAAAATCACTTTCAGGAATAAACTTTGACGTAATAGCTGTTTGCTACTTATATTGGCGTAATAGCAATGTTTGGCAATAAATTTTGGCAAAATAGCGTTTTACAATGTCACCGAGCGGCATCCATTTTGTTTGTTTACTTGGCGATTTGGCATCCCAGTGAAGGATTTTGGAGTAATATCATTTTACAGCGAAAATTACCTGGTGCATTCATTATTATGCTTACTTGGCAACTTGGCATGATGGCGATGTTTTTGGCACAAAGGGTACAGGGTTCTAGATTTTACCAACGAAATTACAAAAATGCTGTAAAAGCAGGTTTTTTTAATAATAATTTGACAACAGTTTGTTTATCATTTGACTTTTTTGGAGTCCAGAATATTTCCAGAATGTTTTAGCTTGGTGCAGTTTCAAACAATGTTACTAATATTCTGTACTCTGCCTACATTGAAATTTTTGTATTTAATGCAGTTTTTGCAATAAGTCTTAAGTCAAATGAGAAACAGATGCTCTATTTGATCAAAAGTTTCTTTTTCTTTTCGATTATTTTTCCATTTTGTAATTAATGTATATTTTACCAAAGTTTTGATGTTATTTTTCCCTTCAGATGTTTTATATATGTCAAACTTACGTGAATACAAAACAGTTCTGTTTTGTATTCGTTCATTCTGACTTATTTATTATTGCGAAAGAATTCCCTTTGTACAAATTTATTTGTAGCCATTTGCTAGTTTTTGTAACAATTGAACTGTTCAATAGGAAATGTAGCTAAATGTTTTCAACATTTTCATTCTTCTTTTGATAATGATTAAATTGTTAGCGGTTTTTTTCTCTAAAATAATTAAAATAATTTATTTACTGAATGTGTGTAGAGTACGAAATTTTAAATATTCCTGTTAATTAGTTAGTTAATTCAGTTTTAATATCATCAATATCATTGGAGCAACAGCCTTATTGTGGGCCAAGGCTGTCTGCCTACTGTCGATTACGAGAGGAGAGATGTTTTTCTTTTTAATGGGTAGGGTTGTTAACACTACGCCCAACGCTCAACAGCCATATTAGACCGAGACATACAATTTAAAGTGGATTCCGAACCACTACACACATCCATGGCACGGCCGGGACTCGAACCCGAAACCTGTGGCACCGAGCGGCAGGCCGCTAGACACTCGGCCATCAGACCCACAAATGATGATAAATAAGAGATACAAATTCAAAATCGTGACTCAAAAGGTATTTTAAAATTTTCAAACATCCTTCTATTTATTATCTAAGATTTAAGTTTAATAAAATGAATAAAGAGAGATCACACTTGACCCACAAAATGAAAATCCGCTTCCTTCACCTAATGCCACTTAATTTACTTTAATCAATCGTCATAAGTTGGCATTAACCTCTGCTCCATCTTTCCGGCTCTCCGCAGAGATCCTGTTATACGTTTCCAGAGCGCCAATTGAAGGTTCTCAATTCCTGGTTGAATTTAAATCTAGCAGAAGGACTGCATCCGTCCAATTACAATCCGAGGGGCACCAGGAGAGACTCATCGATGGCCAAGTAATTATTTCTCCCTAGGTGAGGAAACAACGGAAGTGGGCAATAAGTTCGCTGCGGATGGGGCCGTCACAAGTGTCACTCTCACTGATAACAGAGCTCATTTACGCTCGAATGCGATTGTTTTCTCGACAGGAAGTGACGTTGGAGCTCCGCGATGCGTGCCACAGGCGCTCAGAAAGAAAAAGGGCTTCGAGTGTTGCCATAAATCGGGGTAAGTACACGGAGTGCCTTGGTCGCGCAGCGACCAAACCTCCAACCTGGTAGATGGATTACGTAACGTGAGGTCTTGCCCTTTGCCAGTTATAAAAATATAGAAAATTTAATAAGAAAAAACAATAATATCAATTAAGTTACTAAAAGCAACAAATATAAAAATTTAAAAATGAAACAAAAAGGAATTTAATAAAAACAAAAAAACAAGAGGAAAAATAAAAATCTTAGCAAAAACGAGCACAGACGGAGTAACTAAAAAAAAAAAAAAAAAAAAAAAAAATTACGCGAGAAGCGGAGAGAGAAGATCCAAAGCAACCATCGGTTGTCTGGGAAGAAACTAAAAGTGAGCGCATTATTTATTAATATTAAGTACGTATCGTGGGCGTTTGCGGCTGCTGGGAAGAGATATATCATAATCAAAATTTTGAAGATCTTTTAGGACCTGGTTATTGGAATGAGAAACAGAATCATAGAAATTAACAGCAATTTTTTGTACGTATTCTTTAAAGCTGGGAACAGAGAGCGAATATCTAATCTCTTTATTTCTAAAGAACCAGGGTGAATTCGTAATCATTCTCAAGATCTTGTTTTCAAGCCTTTCCAGAATCAAAAAGTTACTGTTCGCAGTGGAGCCCCATACTGGACTCGCATATGCTATGATAGGTCTGAGATAGGAGAGATAGATTAGTTTTTTTAAGTTCCAGTGTTAGAGAAGAATTTCTGCAAATTAAAGGATAGAGTTTTCGTAATTGGTTATTGAATTTAGTGCGAAGATGTTGGATATGAGAATTATAATTAAGTCTGCGATCAAGAATTACTCCAAGGTATTTAGTTTCTGTAGACCAGAAATGTTAGTATTATAAATAGTAATATTAGGTGGGTTATAGTTATTTTTCCTGGTGAATAGCACTGCTTCAGTTTTCGCGACATTAAGTTTAATTTTCCAATTATTAAGCCATATTTCTAACTGATTGATGTAATTTTGTAAGTTTTTCTGAATAATGTTGAAGTTTCTCCCCTGTGTAATTATAGCAGTGTCATCCGCGTAGAGTGTTAATTTAATCTTGTGATTCTGTGGAATATCATTGGTGTAAATGTTATATAAAAAGGGCCCTAAGATCGAGCCCTGGGGAACACCGGCTAGGATTTTGCAGTTTCGTGAATCGATATTATTTACAGAAACAACGAAATTTCGACCTGTGAGATAGTTATAAATAGTACGAATTAAAAAGAAGGATACTGAAATTTAATCATCTTGAAAATTAGTCCGTTGATCCAAACTCGATCGAAGGCTTTTGCCACATCTAGAAAGATTGCTGCTGTATCAATTTTCCAGGAAAACCCTTCTGAGATAGTTTCGGAAATGTTATAAAGTTGATGCGTAGTGGATAAATTTTTGTAAAACCAAATTGCTGAGAGATTAGTATGTTAAGATTGTTAGATGCTTCATTAAGGATATCAGAGAACTCGTTCGATTAGTTTGCTGAGGGAGGAAAGAAGTGAAATGGGTCGATAGCTATTAGGAGAGGTAGGGTCTTTACAGGCTTAAGGATCGGAAGAATGCGAGCAGTCTTCCAATTGTTAGGAAAGTGGTTAGTTAAAAGGATAGCATCAGTAATTTTACAGATTTGAAGAATAATTTTAAAGGGAATATTTTTAAGCATTTTATTGGTTATGCAGTCAATACCAGGGGTTTTACTAATTTTAAGATTAAAGATGCAATTTATAATAAAGGATGCTTTGGTAGGAGGAATATTTTCATTATCATTAGGCTGAGCAAGGAAAGAAAGAGATAGTGTTTTCGACATCAATTACAGTGTTAGGATTGTTAGTTTCGTTTTCCTGGAATTGTGCTTGTAGAGTAGTGGCGAGGACCTCAGCTTTGTCTGTATCAGTAGTAACAGCAGAGTTAGGAGTGTGAAGTGAGGTAATTCTAGTTCTTTTTTTTTTTCTAATATTATTGCAAAGGTTCCAAATTGATCCATCTTCAACATTAACAGTTTGAAGTTTCCTATCCCAGCAATCGTTTTTGTAGTTTAAAATTGCCCGTCTAAGTAAGTTCTGGTGATGGTTATACTGATTCTTGCTGTGGGGGTCACGATATATTTGCCAAATTTTTCTAGCGTTATTACGGTTAGTAATTAGCGGTTTAATGTAAGGGGGTAGGTATGTGCGGTTGTTAGTAGTAAGAGGTTTAGAAGCAGCTTTATGTGCAGAGATAATACTACTAGTTAATTCAAAGATTGCAGTTTCTATATCATTAGGATTAGTTACGAGTGTTGCCATCAGTGAGTGAGAATTTTTATGGACGCTTCGTTGCTTCGCACTGTTTAAATTCGCAGTGAACGAATCTTCTTATTCGTTACTGCAGGATGTAATGGTAGAATTTGAAATGCACTTTAAGTCTTTATGTTCGCGTTTAATTATCATTATTTATTTTATCTTAAAGGAATGTCATTTTTAAAATGGAATTATTTCAGATAGGACTACTCAGTAATTAAAATTTCGAAATAAACGTTCCTTTTTGGTATTTAAGTGGAATAGTGTGTATCTTTCATCAATAATTTCAAAAATGAACTAATTTTATCAAAATTATTTAAAGTTATTTTTTATTAATATATTTGTAGATAATTTATTAAATTTTGGAAAGAAATGTATTAAACGAAGTCCGAAAGGGGAAATATAATTCGTTTATATTTACTGAATTAAATATATTTCAATGTTCACGAGAAATAAAAGGCTTTGCATTCTTTTCTCAAAATGAAAGAAATATATCTACACATATACAAGTAGAATTATTTAGTAACAATGCAACTCAATGATATTGATTTTATATTAGGCTTTTTTAAATAGTATTCGGAAAAAGTCTTGTGCTGTTCTTCTTACTGAAAAAAAGGGTCGGTGGAACTAAAAAAAAAAAGGCTTTCAATCCCAGATATGAGAGAACCTCAAACTATCGCATTGCCCTAAACATGCTCATATGAATTATTTAATACTGTTTTTATACGCTTTCAACTCACAATCATGCCAGCGCTCTTATTCCACTTAAGACATACATGTTAAAACAGAAAAGTGTCATTGTGTGCATTAAAGAAAACGATGCAGTTGTAGCACTCGGTTATTTCCAATTGCTTGCAGGTTTCAGCAATTCGATAGAAACTGCCTTCAACTGCCATTAAACATTTTACGAGTGCTTAAATGTTGCAGCATTTGGGGGCCACCAGATGTGCGAAGCATTTATTGTCGCCAAGAAAGAAAACAAATCGTGTTAGAGGACAAATAAATAAAAAAATTCCATTCAACTGCTTTGAAAACAGTCTGTAGTTTAAGTGGTTATTTATCTCAATTGTCGTCCATTTCTGCCTTCCTTCGAGTTTGAGGCGATGAAAAAAAAAAAATTTCCTCGCCAACACGCGGGTGGATTTTTATCGCCGTGTCGCCATTCTTCTTCTGAATGTGGTCATTTGGCATTCTTTGTGGAACTGTTTAAGCAATGATAAACGGCTGCTGCTTCAAATAGCCGAGGAGATGGTTGAAATCTGTTCCACGTTAGATTCCGATAATACTTTTCAATTTTAAGATTTTTGTAAAAAATGAACATTTTATGATTCAATGTTTTGTTTTTATTATTATTTAAACCAAAATTTAATATAATCTAAAGGCCTTTTATTAAATGCGCCCAATTTACTTTATTGTGTCGCTTAACATTATAGTTTTCAAATAAATTCGGTCCTGAATAAACAATTTTATTCAATGCCTACTAGTAGTTCACACTCTCCCCATCTATATCTTGTTCAAATTTTCAATCGTTCATAAAAATACTTTTTATTCATCCACTCGAGTTCAAACACATTTTTTTAACTTGTAGTTGAAGACACTGGATGTTAATACAGTTTTTTTTTTTTGTAAATATTAATTCATTCATTAAATTTAATTAATTAATTTTTAGTTTTTTTTTTTTTAGATTTAAGTTGCATGTATCTAATAATAGATGGCGCCAGATGTAAGAGAAAATTTCAACTTCCTTTGTAAAGATCTTTTTCTGCAATAGAGTGAAAAAAGTAGGAATTGACTTTAAATTTTTTTTTTTTTATATTACTAGTTTTATTTTATATTTTATAGAATTACAAGTTATAAAATTAATAATGAATATAGAATGACAAATTACCGGTACATTATTATCGATATAGTTTTAAAAATGATCAAATTACAATTAAAAAGAATATCCTAAATACAAAAGCAAAATTCGTTATTTTATATAATCTGAATAATAATTCATTAAGAATCACTTTAAAATGAATAGTTTGTCAGCTATAAAATTATCAGTATTTTTACATTAAAACTTTTAAATAAATCTCGTTGTACATATTCTTTTTATATAAACATTTAAAATTTTTAAATTCTTCAAGTCAGAAAGAGGAGAAAAAGGGATTTTTTAAAATAGAATTACAATATATGCAGGGTGATTATAATTAAAGTCTCACTTTCAAAATGCTGTCAAAAAAAAAGACCCACTCGTTACAATGAGTTCAAAATAATATTCGAAGAAGTGGGAAATTGTACGGCATCCAAAAAGTTCCAAAGTGTATGCATAGAGGGCGCTGTAAGCGGCCTAAAGAAAGTGAATTCGACTGCCAGTGGCATTTTGAATCGAATGACAACGCATTTGGCACGAGTTGCACATCCAACCCACTGTAGTGTTCAATGTGTTGGATTGTTTCGGTTTTTGGACGGAAAAAGGACTTCCAAGACTTTCAACAGTTGTGACATTGTGAGTGGAAAGCCCATATCCAATTAGATGGGAAAATCGATGGACCTTTTGGAACTGTTTTTTGATGAAGTGCCGTTTCCACCTTCTTCAAGTATCTTCAGTTCGAATGTGAACTCATTGTGACGAGTGGTTCTTTGACAGTATTTTGAAAGTAGGACTTTAATTATAATCATCTAGTATATAAGGGATTTATACTCTATATTTATAAGGGATTTTTAAATTTGAAATATTAAAATTAAATTAACTTCTGTCTGAATTCAACAATTCATTCTAAAAAAATAATTCACATTAAATCATCACAACACTATACACAAAACCATTCTTCATTTATACACATCAGGATTCTATCTTTCTTGCAAAAATAACCGCATTTCATTTATAGAAGAATACTTAAAAGAATTTCGCGAAAAACATATGACATAAATATTCCCTCAAATATCGAACACCTCTTGCAAGCCACAAAAAGAACAAATAAAAGACTTATTTCAAACTGCCCACTATCTCTTTCGGCAACTCGGGAATCCCAAGAGCATATACGGTGAGCAGCTGAAGATTGGAAGGGAGAAAATGAGTGTCTCGTTCACTCCACAATCGGCAACCCTGCCTGCTCCTCCACCCCCCTTTGCCCTCGTGGTCTGTCAACATTTTCCTTCTGCAAATTGCCGGAGGTACAACAATCCCGGCCTGTTGTAACATCTCACCCTGCCCCACCCCTTGAGCATGCAGCCATTGTTGGTGGGGATTTCCCAAGGATTGATCATCGCATTGTC
>BPLR01017518.1:0-73579 GCA_021605095.1 Caerostris extrusa
GGAAGCATTTGGATGATTTTTTACGTGGTAGAATTATCGGACGACTGGAATGTGGACGTACCCAGCTGGAAGTATCCGAGGAACTTGAATCGCCCAGAGTGTCATCTCCAGGCTTTGGCAACGATTCCAAGATGATGGTAATGTGAGTAGATGTTACAGCACAGGTCGCCCCCGAGTTACAACGCCGAATGAGGACCGGTATTTAGCAGTTACTGCCAAAAGAAACAGACGGAGCACAGCATCAGACCTGTCTCGTCAGCTCTCTTCAGCTACCGGTGTACGACAGTTTCAAGGCAGACCGTGTACAGACGCTTAGGGCACATTGGTCTATATGCTCGTAGGTCTGTCAGATGTGTTCCACTTACCGCAACTCACTGTCGCCTGCGATTAACCTGGAGTAGAGCATGCATTGTGGACACCGCAGCAGCAGTGGTCTGGTGTGATGTTTTCTGACGAGTCCAGGTTTAGTTTGCAGTCTGATTCTCGCCGGACTTTCATATGGAGAGCGCCAGGTACCCGTTACCACCAAGAGAACACCATTGAACGACACCGTTACGGTGGTGCAGGATGGCTCGTTTGGGGAGGAATTATTCTTGGTTCCAGAACTGACCTGCATGTTCAGAGTGTAACGATGACAGGCCACATCTATCGGGATGTCATTCTGGAACAACATGTACGTTTGTTTCGGGGCGCCATGGGTGCTGGAATTTCTGTTTATGGATGACAACGCCCGTCCTCACCGTGCAAACATTGTAGACGAATGCCTTCAATTGGAGGATATCACCCGCATGGATTGGCCAGCATACTCACCGGACTTGAATCCAATAGAGCATGTGTGGGATATGCTTGGCCGACGAATTGCAGCCCGTCAACCCCCTCCCACCTGTCAACCGGAACTTCGAGGGCATTGCTTGATGAGTGGTGTAATATTCCCCAAGATCAGATTGATAATTTGATACTCAGCATGCCTAGGCGTTGTAAGGCCTGTATTGCATCGTCCGGGAGACATACTTTATATTAACTCATCATACTAACCCTGTTATACTGTTTTGTGTAAATAGGTTCTTTTTTGAAAATTTGCTCCAGGGAGTAAAAATCGCATTTTTATATTATGTCAAACATATAGCATCGTTTTGCTCATTTAGCTTTTTGTTTAATAAATAGACTTTACAAATAAGTCAAATTTGTTTTGCTTCTGTCTCTTTCTTTGCCTGAACTTCATTATCCTTAATTTATGGACATGAGTGTATATATATATATATAATGTTGCAATCAGCATATATAAATTCTATATATTGCTGTGTAAGACAATTTGATGCAATTTTGATCAGTTGAACTAAAAAAAAGAATTTTCACACAACTTAATTTATTTATTTTTGACATTTTCTATCGGTACTAGTAAAAACATTTTTTTTTTGTATGTTCCTCTCCAGGAAAGCCAAGTTTTTTCTTAGGAAATAAAAGTATGTTCTTTTAAAAGAAAATTAAACCTTGCAAGCACAGAAAACAGTTAACTGTAATAGAATCAACAAAGAGTATATAAAATAAAATTAAAAAAAGGATATATAGGATAAATTTTTAAAAAAAAAAAAAAAAATATTTGTAGCTTGTACCAAAGAAACTAACACCAGATTTTTATGAACAATATATCAGTGAAACGCCGAAAATATTCATTATAGCTCTATAAAACAATATTCTGATACAAAATTGGTCAACATGCTTTCTATTGAGATGAGATTTTTGCTTGATCAAAATTATTAAAATAAAATAAGAAATAATAATTATTATATTATCATATTTTTATATCTTTTTATCATATTTGATAATACAGAAATATAAGTTTCGAGAAGTCTTAACAAACGTATGATAGCTTTTTTTTGGTGAAAGATTTAAATATGGAACTTCATTTACAAACGAAACTTTATAGTTTCGATATGGAAAAATTCTATTAAAGATAATATTAACTAACTACGCCATAAAAATAAAATGAAAATGAGGAACATACAAAGAATTATCTGAATGGGGATCGAAAATCGATAGATGATGTATATGTATTGAAAAGAATAGATTAAAAATTAAAAAAGAAAAACGAAGCTGGCCAA
Source organism: Caerostris extrusa (assembly GCA_021605095.1). Classification (NCBI taxonomy): domain Eukaryota; kingdom Metazoa; phylum Arthropoda; class Arachnida; order Araneae; family Araneidae; genus Caerostris; species Caerostris extrusa. The sequence continues at coordinate 2,103 of BPLR01017518.1, forward strand.
CATCTGATTTTTAAACAAATTGTTAACCGGCCTAGATTGTTTCTGGGAGGTGAATTTAGCTATTGCCATGTGGTATTTACAACCCGATGAAAATATCTTCAATTGCTGAGTGACATCGGCAAGATCTTGGATCGATAGGAGCACATACTCATCAAACTCCAAATGTGTTCTAATGGGGAAAAATCAGCCCAATATAGTTGACCAGGGAAATGTTAGATAAGCCCGAAGACACGGGAAATGTTTGCAGTATGAGATCCGGGTAAGTCGAGGGTGATATGAAGATAAATGCAACCCTAAAATAGTGTAGCAATCGTAAATAGGATATTGTCGCCGTAGCTCCGAGCTGTAAGGGTGTCACGAATGACAGCCAAATTGGTTTGGATATCAAATGAAATGGCAACCCAGACCATAACTCTTGGTTGTTGGGCTTGTATAGCGAACGAAAGTCAGCTTGTGAAGCTCACCTGTGCCCTGTGCATTTCCACCAAGAGTTGCCAGATGAATCGCAGAATTTTTAGCCATTCATTGGAATTTAAAAATTTAGCCAAAAATTAGCTACCATATTACAGTATACCTTATATTGTAAAATAAGTAAATGACATTTATTTAATTATTTTTAATTTTAATAAAGTATTTTTATTCAACGTTATATTAATATTTCTTTTCAACTTCATTGTCCTCTACAATCTTTCATTAAGCACCATTTATTTACTTTACATTTGTTATTGAAAGCTATTTATTTCAAAAATAGGCTTTATTACATGTTAGAAAACATTTGGTGTATTATTTTCATATTTAATTTCCCACATTTCTTTATCCCTTTGCATGTCTTCAATAAATAGAAAAGAAAAAAGCAACGCGGAGTATGAAGATAAGTTTTATTTATTATTATTTTTTACTATAACAATGCTTATGTATCTTATTTAATTTCCTTACATTAAAAATGCATTTCATACAATATTTCCTACATTAATGCTTATACAGCATAGTGAAAATTTGTAAAGTGAAAGTATTTTAATAATATCTGATTTTTAATGTACTAAAAAGAATGCGTACAATAAGATAAAAAATTTGGTTCCATATTTAATTCTTCATTACAAGTAAATAAATTTTTATAAAAACTCAAATCTTATTTAAAGATTTTCGTAAAAATGTGAATTTCCAAGTAATTCATTGAATCATTGCCATTTAATTTATTTCTTAAAATATTCTAATATATATTTATGATGTTAATTTACTAACTATATAAAAATTGATTCAATTTATTAAGTGTTTATTTGCATTAAAAAAATTTTTTTAGAATAAGTATGCATATGAAAAAGAACCATTAACTAACAGAAAATATTCTACCTGCCATACGTGAAAATATTATCAATTTAGGGGATAGCTATTAAGCAACAAAGCAATAAATATGTGCTATTAACCATGACAATAAGTAAAATGCTTTTGCATAGTAATCTGTTTTTTTTTTTTTTTTTTTTTTTTTTTTTTTTTTTTGTATAAAAAAAAAAATATTTACATTGACAGCAACAACACAATGAATTGCGCAGAATAAATTAACCTGACTAAAAAAAAAAAAAAATTCAGAAGAAAGCAATGTAAGCATGTTAGTTTGAAATTTTTTAAAAATTGTGGTATTTTTTATTTATTTTATATTAACAATTATGATATATATATATATGTATATAGATCATAATTATTAAATTTAAGAGAATTTAGCCAAAATAAACATCTAAAAAGGAGACGCAAAAAAATATTTTCTTTTTAGGCAACAACTTTTGAAATTAGCCCAAATGGGTAAATTAGCCACATCTGGCAGCCCTGATCTCCACACACGTCTTGGCCATTATTACTTAATTGAAAAGAAATTTATCTGAAAATGATTCTACTTCAGTAAGTGTAACGCAGGTTAAACGAGTCAAAACAATCGCAAAAACTCTTGTCAGTGGGCAGAGGTAGTTAGGTAATTATCATAATGTGAGGCCCCATTCTCCGAGTCACCCATCAATGATACTTAATGGTCACAGGTGTTTCCGGTTGTAAGTTGAATCTCTGGTAATTGTGAAATCAGGCGCTGTGGCTGTCTTATTGAGATCACATTATGCCGTCTCACTAGGTCGATCGCTTCTCTTTTACCATGGTTCAACCATTCTTACCAACATTGTCGAATGGTGGCATCATTCTTATCCACATGTTAAAAAAAGATCCTTCTATTCGACCACTCTTCTCGTTTAGCCTAATTGCACGCCTCTTTCAAATGGTGGTACATGATCATATTGTGTGTGAACAATATGCGACACATTAGTATTTAGTCAAAGTGAGTGGACGGACGTTCTATTCGACCATTGTGCTGCGTTTAGCCTAAAATGCACGCCCCCCCTTTCAAATGGTGGTATGATCATATTGTGCGTGAACCAATATGCGACACATTAGTATTTAGTCAAAGCAGTGGATACAGAATCAAATTGAATTAAAGTTATGGCTTAGATTCCGAATTTCTCATTTTATACACACCACTAAGATATGATGCACTGAGCTCCTGAAGTTATTTATTCATTGATCAAAAAATGCATTATTTTGTATGTTAGATCGAAAGGTTTTTTTTTTCCCCAATGCAGCACCCTAAACAGACATGGACGTCTTGATGCCTTGGGCAAGCGTTGCTGCACAGACGTTACTCACTTTTGCATTACCCAGGGGCGCGTGTAACCTGGAAGATACGGACACGGAGTAACAATGCCCCAAGCAACGCTCTACGATCCTATTAGGACCGGGACCTTCGGTTTAAAGTGGATTCCGAACCACTACACACATCTATGGCAACGCCGATTCGAACCCGAAACCTGTGGTACCGAGCGCCAGAGCGCTAGCCACTCGGCCATTCAGGCCCCAGATCGAAAGGTATTTGTACATAAAATTTTGTTACAATACTTCTTGATGTATCTTTTATTTTCTTTCATCTGACAGTGTAAATTTGATCTAATTTAAAAATTAAATTGTTTCAAGAAGAATTTTGAAAATATATTAGTTATAAAAATATCGAAACATTTAAAAATTGTTGGACACGTTGTTGGTTTCGATTCGAGTCCTGACGATGCCGTGGATGTTTGTAGTGGTTCGGAATCCACTTTAAACTGTAGGTCCCGGTCTGATATGATCGTAGAGAGTTGGGGAGGTAGTGTTACTCGCGTCCGTAGCATATCTTCAAGTTACACATGCCCCAGGGGGTAGGGCTAAATGAGTAACATCGGTGCAGCCCTTGCTTGTGGCATAAAGACTAACTGTCTCTGTATAGCCAGCTACATTAAAACGGCAACAACGACATATTGAAAGATTTCGCAAAAGTTATGAAAGTGCTGTGTGGTTGAATGCTCCAAATTTTTTTAATCAAAATTTTAATCAGAGTGGCATATGTACACTGTGAATACCTATCCTGTGTCACTTTTTTTTAATCAGCAACATAAAGTAGTAAAAATAGAATGCGCATCCTCTATTCAAAAGGAACAAAATGTTGAACCCAGCATCATCTGTCTTTTTTGTTCAGAGTTGGTGCTACATCGCCCCAACATGCTACGGAGCGATTCTGAAAATTCCGAAAAACGCCTGAAATTCTGCACCATCCCCTCAAGTCATGCATTTTTCAATTCCTTCTATTAGCTCACATTCTTCCTATAGATATCTTGTTCAAATTTTCAATCTTTCATAAAATACTTTTTATTCATCCACTCAAATTCAAAAACATTTTTTGAACTTGTAGTGGATGACACTTGATGTTAATGCAGTTTTTTCAAATATTAATTCATTAATTAAATTTAATTAATTCCTTTCAGTTTTTTTTTAGATTTAAGTTGCATATATCTACCAATAGATGGCCCCAGATAAACTTAAAAAAAAATGAATGAAAAGTAGGAATTGACTTTAAAAAGATTTGTTTATATTACTTGTTTTAACTGTATGCTTAACCAAAAAAAAAAAAAAAAAAAAAAAGGCATTAAGAAAATGAACATTTTATTTACAAAGTTGATCATCTTTCATGAAATTTAACAAAACACAATGAAAAAGTGATATTCAATATTTTACTTTTAAACCATTTTTTGGAATGATATGCAAGAAATGTTTTCTAAGAAATGCTTTTTTTCAGAGATAAACTTAGATAATTTTGTGTACTTTATATGAAACACCATAAAAACTGTTACAATTAAACAGTTTATATTTTAACATCTTCATAAAAAGCAGGGAAATTTATTTTATAGTTTATTTGAAAATTAAATGTCAAATTATTTAATTTAAAATCATATTTCTTAATGAATATTACATTAGAATTTCATTAACAACAATAAATTTTCTACTACAGTATTTTTTATGCTATTATGAATTACGATAAATAGGTATATTGAAAACATTATAAATATTTTTAAAAAATTATGTTTCCTAAAAGAGGCATTGTACATTTGATAAATTATACATAAAATTATGTAATAATAATTAACATAAAACACATAATTCCCATCAAACATGAAAACTGTCGAAAATTATTTTATTTATTGATAAAATAAAAACAACTAACGCTTAGAAATAGTCAAATTATATTTAGAGTTTTAAAAACATTAAGTGTTTGTTGCGGAAATGGTTGTTTGATGAGACACTTTTTTTTTTTTTTCTGTACAAAAGGTAATCGGAAAAAAAACACACACATTATTGTATATGTTAAACTTCACAAACCTGAAATTCATGCATAAAACTAATTCTAAATTGATTAAAATTAGTTCTTGTCGATAGATGAGTAGGATGACTATTCATAAGCTATGCAACTTGCTACATTATAATACAGATTTCGATATAAATACTGCTATGGATAACATTAAATAAATTCCTACATATTTGAAAAAATACAAGACCCTCATTTCACAAAACAGGCATACAAAAACATACCTGGATATTGGATAAGAAAGGAGGTCTCACTGTCTGATTTGTTAGATCCCTTGACATAAAGTAGCTGATTTTTTTGTTTGTTTGGGATTTCATTAAAATTATTGTGTACCAGTAAAAACGTTGTAATTTGAATGATTTGAAGCAGCAAGTGATTCAATAGCATCTGAAATGCTGTTAATGAACTTGGCAAGAGATCGATTACCATTTGGACATCTATAAAGGCACTAATGATGCTCAGAGTGAATTTCATCAACCACAATGAAACCTGAGGGATTGCTTTCTTTTAATGCAACTCAAATTTATAATTAATCATAAGTGGTTCGTAATTCTCTCGATATAAACCGTTAATTTCGGATCCCTTTAGCTCGGAAACCTTGTAATGAAAAAGGATTGGAATTGGTAATTTTTAATAAAGTTAATGGCAATTTGTTCATCTTTTTTCTGGAAATAAGCTCAAAAGCGGTGAATTTTTTTATTACTTTAGAGCTTCTTAGAAAGATGGGTATCTATGATTGAATAATATCAATTAATTTTACAAGTGCTGCATAGCTTCTAATTATTAGATAACACCAATTTGCATATGATATTAGGGAAATCGTTGTCACCTGATAGTTTTATATTACGTGTAGTTAAGAAAAAAATGTTTGTGGAAGTCAAATACTTTTTTGCCAAACAGCGCAATCGCGCCAAATTGGTTTCCACTGCGGAAGACATGCGCGTTGTTAAAAATTCAAAGAGTCAGTAGTAAATGAAATAGTTTCTACCTACTTTAGAAGCTCCCTCTCACTTTTAAAGTTTGCAATAAAATATTCTGACACGACTTAAAAGAAAATAGTTTAAAAGTTTGAACATTTTCTTTTTACTTGTATATTCATGTCATCAATGAAATGTCATTTCATGTCATGCCACTGTGAAATTTTCATCAAAGACTAACATAAAATAGTATGGAGCATATAGTGCTAATAAAAAGAAATAATCAAAAATAGAATCTTTTTAGGAAGATTTATGATATAAGATCTTACTGTAAAGAGAAAGAGTTGTCATAAAAAATTCTTTACATAGATTAGATAAAATATCCTAGCACGAAACCAGACAAAAATATAAATTAGAAATTATGAGAATTATATTAGAAAATATAAATTATTGTGAGGGAAAAAATTTAAATAGCTTGAAAACAAGTAATTCATGTAAATACAGTTAAGAAATTAAGATAGATAAATTTAACTGCATGAATTAGCATATTAAAAAACAGTGCCTTCAGGATAATAAAATATAATCTAATTTGTTTCATTGTAATATTTCGAGAAAAATTCTTCCGATATTTTGTAATTTACTAAGATTTATTTTAACTGTTGAATATCGAATGAAAAATACAAAATACTTAAAGAAATCAAATGAGATTTAACTTTAAAAAATTGTTTAGTTAAGTGTATTGAAACGCCCACCTACAGTTTATTTTATTTTTCAAATAAGATAAGAAAAATGCAATGATTTTAAAAATGCTCAATTTCGTTTTCTCTCAAGTTGGTTAATTTTTGAAGAAGATAATTTAGATTATTCATATTGCTTTTCAAAGAAAATACAAAAAAAAAAAAGCCACATTATTTGAGCTGCTTTAAAATGAAAAGCCCTTAATTTTTAATACAATTAAATATTATATAGATTTTTATTTGTTGAATATATATTTGCCTGCCCTACAAAAAAAAATGGGATATATGCATGGGATAAATAATTTATGTATTGCATTGTATTATATGTTATCATACAATATTGTGTCCAATGCATATTTTTTACACTGGATTTTAGTTTAATAAGTTGAATCGAATATGATAAGAAGGATATTTTCCTTAACAGTAACATTTGCTATTATATTATGTGTCTTAACTGACTAAGTTCAGTAATAAGTTCATTGCGTTCATTCGTTACACGCATAACTTTATAAGTTCATTAAATATTAAGTTCGTAATTTAATAAGTTCAATCGAATATGATAAGAACGATATTTTCCTTAATATTTGCTATTATTATATCATGTGTATGACTAATTTGTACCACTTAATCTAAAATTTTATAAGTTCATTATAATCTTATTATCTTAAAACTTATATTATCTTAAATCTTATGATAAAAATTATGCGATTCATGATTTGTTTCTTAATAAATTTGTAAAATTTAGAAAATTACTATGAAACCTCATAAACAAATTCTGAAATTAAGAAAATTTGCAACTCATATACATGAAAAGTTTATGTATATTATTATGGTATGTATGTTATTATATATATTATTATTATTATGGTACCTAATAATTGTGTGTAGTCTCCCGTTAAATCTCACTAAACAAAAAAAAAAAAAAGACCCGAATACATCACGTTATAAAAATACAATATTTTAATTATAAATAATGAGATATAAAATCTTTATATTAAACTGCATTATTATTTCTATGATGCGTATTATTTGATATAAAAAGTAGGATTTCTTGGCATTACCAAAATGTCTTTTCCGATGTCTCAAAAGAGAAAATGATTCTGGACTAATTGGTTACCTTTTGCTTATACGTATTGACGGAAAACATTTTCCAAGAACAGATGAAAGGACGAGAGCGTTGGAAAACGGTAGGGTTGTAGAATATGATGCATATATCCTTCCTGAGAGCTAGAAATTAATATACCCGCCATTTTATACTTCTTTTTGGTGATGCTTTCAGCTCTTACAATTCAATTGAAATTAGTATATTCTGAAGTAAACGCATTAGCTGTAATAGATTGTGTCTTGAGACATTGTTTTCTAATGTCATTCATTATAATTCGGAGTGAAGTTATTAAAGTGAAGTTATATTGGTGAAATATCCTTAAATCAGATACAATTTCGCCATTTTGAAATTTCACTGTTGTGATATGCAAAAGATTTTATTTCAATCCTATATTCTACTAAATTAGTCTTATGGAAAGTATACGTTCGCCTATAAAAAAGAAAATGGGTTAGATACATGAAGAAAAATAGGGGAAAAAAAAAACCTTTTAATTATATATAGACATATAAAGTTTTTCTATTTTTGCAGCATTTTCTTTAAAATTTTATTTATTTCTTTCTTTCTTTATTTTTTTTTTTTTGAGAAGACTAACTATAAGACACATAAATTGATAAGTTACTTGATCATACTTGTCTTGTTTTTGCCTTGTTTTGTAGCATTTTCTGTAGTTTTTGCCCTATGGAGATATTGTCCTATAAATATATAGGACAAAAATCGTTGGAAATGGAGACACACAAAATAGACAAAAACTTATTGACAGGCACAATATAATTATTTTATTGTTGTTCTTAATTTTTTTACGAAAATTTAAAATATCTTTATAACAAATATTTATTTTGTTGTTATTTACAATTTGTTCTTTAATCAGCATTTACTGATTTATTTATTTAGTGGAAATAAAAAGATGTTTAGTAATAAAGAATTTTAATTTTTTAAGGTAAACGTCTTTAAAATTGGGAATACTTTTAAAATTATTGTTGTAACGTCTCGACATATACTAGACCTATAACGGCTTCAAGAAGAGGGCCACTTTCAGGATCATGGGAACACCTTAAATTTTATTTACAAGCACTATATATATATACACACGTGGTCTACGGCAGACCTTAATTATAACACAGTGTGATACACGAAACCACAAGAGGCTCACGCAGAAAACAGGTGGGAACTCTGGCCTGTTCTGACACTTCAAAAGAAAAAGAGAAAAACAACACTCTTTGACCACTCGTCATGAGAACTCTCCTTTTTTTCTCCAAACACATCCCTTTAAAAATCTGGCAAGAGGAGGGTCAGCTTCTCTCCACTTTTCTTAGAGTAGACATTTTCTCAGCTCATGGTCCATCACCAATTACAATGCAACAAATCATGGTATAGTTCATAGTCAGTTTGTAGTTGTTGTTTCGACCTGTGTAAAGGTAGTACATACAATCGCTAATTTCGTGAGGCCTCATCATACATGACACTGAATATCTGCTATCAGATTTGAGTGACAGCTTGTTCTCAAGTAGTATAAAACACTAATTGCATGTAATATAACTACCCACAACACTGCTTATTTTCTGTCAAATTTGAGTGATGGGTTGTTATTATGTACTTGTCAAAGAATATGCATTCCTTTCTCCTGGGAATGAAATGCACAACTCTCCCCGTGGGAAAAATGCTATATTGTTTATCAACACAATGAAATCGAACAATCTATGTAGTAAGAAAGGAAAAAAAAAAAGTATATAAATTGTATCTCGATTAATGATATATAAAAAGAATAATAAACTAGAATTTTTATCATGACCTACTCTAAATTTGAGAGCTCATCGGTTTCAATAAATGGTATTGTTTTCTTAAAATCAGTATTTCAAATATTTTATTAGTATTTAAAAAATACTATACAAAAAAAGTATTCTTACGTTAATTTTTTTTTTTACATTCTGGTTCTACCTATTACTTCTGCTGCCCATTATATTTTAATGACATAAAATGACGTCAATATGTTACGATTTATCATTATTATTATGTGAATATACGCGCCACAGAATAAATTCATTGGATAATGAAAAAAAACTAAAGCACCTATTAAAAACTCAAATTTTTTTCAATACAAATTATTTGAAGAATATTTCAAGTGGAAATTTACTTATAAGAGATAGTTCTGTAAAGAATTTGGCTGCGTAAGTATCAATTACTTAGGTTATTAAATGGCGCAATGAGATTCTATGCAGTCTGTGATGCGAGTAAAACACCAAATTAGTCGAGAAAGAGAGTAAAAGCCTTTAAATTTAATGACAGTCAATTAGAGTCATGTAGTTACTGTTGCAAAAGATCACTTTTTGTTTTCAAAGGAGAAAATAATGACAAAAGTGAGAACTTTCTTGATGCATACCTAAAGAATGTTAAAAACGAGATTATTAGCTCATGATAATAGGTTATCAAATAGAAAAAAATTCTTTACTAAACAAGAATAGCTAATATCTTATCTGAAACTTAAGATGAGAAAAAAAGGATCTTTTTGGTATCATTTTTGGCCATTTTTTTTTTTAATAATTCATTGTTCGAATAGCTTTTTAGGAAGTATTTCATCCCAACTTTTAATTTTATTTATCAGTGTCCGTGTTGCCAATTCTTGCAAGAATTTCAAAACCTAATATCTTCCAAATTTTTATGAATTGGAATCTTAATTTTCGTGTCCTATATATCTTGGGCCTGATGGAAGAGTGACTAGCGCTCTGTCGCTCGGTTCTACCGGTTTTCGGGTTCGAGTCCCGGCGGTGCCATGGATTTTTTTGTAGTAGTTCGAATCTATTTTAAACCGTAGGTCCCAGTCTCATTTGATTGTAGAGAGTTGGGCTTAGGGCTGACAACCCTACTCCGAAAAAAGAAAAACATCTACTATCTAGAAATCTGCTGGCGAGCAGACGGGCTTGGCCCACCATGGGGCTGTTGCGCCATTGATGATGATATATATCTTAAATCAGTCACTAACAGCCTTTCAAAGTTTGGTGGTTAAATCATCATTCTAACTTAGAGTCGGATTGACCAATTGATTGAAATAAATTAATATCAAACGAATTAAAAGAAGTTACACCATCATATTTAATTTATTTACTATATAATTATTTGGCATAAAAGCTCAACATAAACTGTATGACATAAAAACTGAGTGCGAAGATTGGCTTTTACTTGAATTATAAACTATCAATACTGACCTCTGTATTTCTTAAGCATAATCGCGTAGATTTTTCAAGGTTTTGTCAATTACACTCGTCAGGTTTTTTTATTCATCGTATTTCATTCTCAAAAATAATTGAATAGACATAATAGTGCAATCGAAAAACAATGATTTTCTTAGTGAAATTTATCAGTGTAACCATCTTTCCGCTATACACTAGAAAGAACACTCTCTGTGACGTTCAGGAGAAATGATCAGTTGGCCTACAGATTCTCACACGAGAGGAGGTATATTTTGCACAATCCTGTGCCTAAGACAAGAGTTTCTTCTAAAAAGTGGAGTCCTTCCCACGAAACTAATTATCTTTCTGTTACTGTAAATTTTGTATTAAATATTGTGCCTAATTGTATATATATAATGTGTGCACGTGTTAATAAAAGTGTTAGCTCTGAAACCTGTATCTGAAGTATCTCAACCCACCATGCCCTTTACAATCCTGCTGGCCCGTACCTGCACACTACAATCTGGCGCAATGTGGTTTCCGCCCGTACTGTTGTAGATGGGAAAAAGTCGCATAAATTCAAACGTTCATATCATTAAATAAAAAGAAATTTATGTTAAAGAAAAAATTAACCTGACTCAGGATTCAAAATTTAAAATCAAATGATACATCATGGTAATAATAATAATAATAATAATAATAATAATAAATATTCAGAAGCTCTCTTGCAATTTCTTCTTGTCGTTCCATCCAATCAGATGTTTTTGAACACTACACGATTTGCATAAACGATGTCGGATTTAATACAAAGTTACAGCTTCCGTACGGCATCTTTCCATTTGGGTTCTAGTACGACCGAAGTGTTCTACAAACAATCCAACACGCACTGTACACTACAATCTGGCGCCAAATATAGAGCCAATTCGTACAGCACACTGTAATCTGGAGCCCAACCCGTACTTGCCCACTACATTAGAACTATGTTTTTACTGTTATGAATCCGACTGACTTCGCTGAAAGGATTCGATCAAGGTAGGAAAATAGAACAATTTATGTGTGTCTTAAATATTGCTTAATGTTCTGATTATGCACAGAACTTAACTATGCTTTCTTGGCACAGTGATATTTAGATTATTTAATTACTTGAATTTGCTGGCATAATATCACGATGTTTTCTTATGCAATCGAATTTTTTTTATATTCTACTTTAAATTGTTCTTTTCACGTAATTTATCACAGTGACTTAAAAAAAAAAACAAACACATAATGTACCGAGATAATTGAAATCGATTTTATACGCTGCTGTTCTCACATAAAAAAGAAATAATCTTCTAATTAGAATTGAGAAGCAAAGATTTCATTTTAAATAAATCGTGGGCGGTGTATAATTCTTTTCATTTAAAATGAATTATTTTAAATGAATTTTAAAAACGCAAGAGTCCAATAAAATAAAGATCAAAAACCAAAATTGCAAAAAGACTTTTGAACGAAGAAATAGAAGAATTAAATTTTTTTCTTGATGGACTTCGATATGCCGATTTTTATATCATGGACTGGAATATTTTTCAATTAATAAAACGATGCTTTAGCCAAATAGGAAATCTGAAGATTAAATGTTACAATAAATACAACAATATTCTCTTTATTTCAAATAAATAGAAGTACATTTATATTAAATACAACATAGAAATGTCATTTCAAAAAGTTTTTAAATGGGATGAATTATTATATTATTATTCGAAATTTAACTTTTGTAGAAACAGAAATATATACTTTTAAATACACATAAATAATCATACAACTTATGTCTGTTTATTAAATATATTTTTAAATACAAATCTGTAGGTCCTGCATATGATTTTTTTTAAATATTATTTTTGTAAATAAAAACAGAAATTAAATTAGGAAGATAAATAATGGTTTTATGAATATTTAGCAACAACAAGTAAACGTTGTGTTGTTTCCATATATTTAACATTTGGAATTAATCATTGATCTAGGATGAGGGCCTGGTGGCCGAGTGGCTAGCTCTCTGGCGCTCGGTACCACAGGTTTCGGGTTCGAGTCCCGGCGGTGCCATGGATGTTTGTAGTGGTTCGGAATCCACTTTAAACTGTAGGTTCCGATTTCTTTAGCATAACGTGTGCACAAGATGACCGTAAAGCGACAAACCAAACCATTGAACTAGGAATTAATCATTGAAGGAATAAATAATTAATTAATTAATCATTAAATGAATAATGAATTGTTAATCTACTGAATAAAAAGGAAATTAGGTAGGTAAATAATGATTTTATGAATATTTTAGCAACAACAATCATGTTGTAATGTTTCCAGATAAATAAAATTTAGAATTAAGCATTAAATTGGTGGATGGATGAAAGAATTAATCATTGGAATGAATAATTAATGAATTAATGGATTCAATGAATGAATAATTAATAATGAAATTAATTAGTATTAAATGAATAATTAATAAGGTAATCATCAAATGAATAATGAATTGTTAATCTACTGAATAAAACATGAAATTAAATTAGGAAGGTAAATAATGTTTTTATGAATATTTTAGTAACAACAGAAATGTTTACGTTGTATTGTTTCCAGATATTTAACATTTGGAATTAATCATTGAAATGGCAAATATTTCATTAGAATTGGAAATGTTACTACACTACTCATAGATGGGGAATTGAAAAGGTTGGATCGTCTTTCTGACGTACTTTCTAAAGAGACCTGGATCACATTTGTGTTACCGAGAAGAATACTAAGAAAACCTCCCACGGTTAATGCGACAAAAGGACTACAGAACAATTTGCCAGTTTCCCATTTGTAAATAGCCTATGTGACATTACTAAGTAATCAAATATCTAATGCTTCTTCTATAACTACATCATAACTTGATGAAGTTTCATCAATAACAATATAAATTTTTTTAAAAAGGTGGTCAACCTTCAACAGTAGTTTTGTTGTACATGGGTGTTTAATTGAATTTCTCCACATATTACATAAAAGCACGGGAGAATCTCTTAAGCTCATATCACACAGGCTTGTTTTGTTATCTTCACCATGAACCAAACCGAACTTGCCATTCCAGCAATAAGTTTACAATCTGCTTATTTGAGCGAGAGAAAAGGCATGCAACCATATAACGTTGTCCTCCTTCGTTCCTGCGAACTGATCGATAGAATTCTTCGTGCAATTGAACTACTAAGGATAAAAGTTGGATGAAAGCACTGAAGAGGAATGGTGGTTCGCTTGACGTTGAAGGTAACGAAACAATGCCGTCTTAAAAGGTCTTTAAGAAAATCTCTAGAAAAACATTGTTGTCGTGTCATTTGTTAGTGAAACTATCAAAAGATTAGTGGGTTCTTGCTGCAGTACTTCACATATCATTAACAAAACCGTATTTGCATTAAAAAAAAAAAATTTTTTTAATAACATTTTTATATGATATATCAACATACATTTAGCATATTTTTCGAAAGTAACATTAGTTAAATTTTTTCTCTATAAATTTTAAATAAATGGATCACTTAAAAAAATTAAATATTGCCTTTAAATAAAGTTTTTGAAAATCACAATTTTAAATTGAGGCGACTCATTCTGAAAGAAAGAAAAAAAAAATAAGTCCAATTCAGTACACCTTAATGTAACAAAATTCATTTTATTTTTAGAAAATGACTCGATATACTAAATAATCATCCACTTTTTTAACACTATTTAATTAACTCCCTCTAGAATAAAACATTAATTTGATTTCGTATCCTTCTTAATAATTTCTATAGAAATGGAAATAAATTGTGTTGTTTGTTTGTATTTTGTTTTATATTTGAATTGGTTTTTTTTTTTGTGGTGTTTAAAGATTTAAGATTGGTATATTAATTAAATCGTAAAAATTATTCAAACTTTCGGTTCTTATTTTAATAATATAAAATTTCTGAAATGTAATAAAAAAAATATTTACTATTTAAACTGGTTCTTTTAAAGGAAAATATTATCATTATGATGTGTTTGTAATTTTTATATGGAGATTTTCTTGTATAAATTATTAATATTTGAATATAGTAAAATAAAATAAAATTGGAAAAATTAGGGAAAAAAAATCTATTACGAAGTAATTTTTTTTTTTTTTTTTTTTCATTATGTAGAAGCAATGTAAAAGGTTCTATTGTTATGCAATAGCTATTTAAAGATTAATCAAATTCATTCAATCTTCTAAAATAAACCATTATTGAAATAAAATTAAAAAAAAAAGAATGCTTTTTTTTTCCAAATTTAGGGTAATTCTGAATCCAAAATTAAATAAGAGATTATAAAATACCCAAATGAGATGAATCCTTATTGTTTGTTAAATTTTTTTTTCAAAGAAGAATTCGTTATTTTCTTGAATATAATATACAACAAAAACCATTTTTGTTAGCAATTAAAAAATAAACACAAAATTCAGAAAGTTGTTTTTAATTAAAAAAAAAAAATAAATGCTGATATTATATATTATGTACAACACTTATTTTAATACGTGAAGCAAAAAAATTTTTAAAAATGAGAATTTAATTTTTTTCTAATTAAGTGGATGATTTATTTTTTAGAAAGAACTTTCTGGTTAAAACATAAAATGTATTTTTTTGTAGTTGAAGTTTAAAATATTTTTTGAAACAGTTTATACATTTTTCCTTTTAATTTCATCTATATCTATAAAACTCAAACTGATTTGTTTGGGGTGTCTACAAATCCATAGATTCCTTTAAAAGCTGCGTCCAAATTCTCAAGGATATCTTTTGATCTGAGAAAATAACAATAAATATCTTTTCCACAAACTTTTTGAGGTATATAGGTTGATATTAACAAATTATTAATCTCCCACCTAATTATACGAAAAGTGTGATAGCAAAATGTTGCATTATTTGATGTTACTAAATTGGTCAATTCGTTTCGCATTTTTAACTTCGAATGCTTATTCTTAATTTATGGCATTTTGAATGTAAAATCTTCTGCTTAGAATAAAAACGATGTAGAATTCTTAGAATATATTCATCATAAGTTTGGATTGAAAATACTTTTTAAATAAAATTACATGTTTCATTAATTTTATTTATTTATTTTAGTTGTCTTTTTTTTATATTGATTTAATGCACTTATTTTTTTTACATACTTATTTCATTTGTGTTATTTTCCACATTTATTTAATTTAGTGGTTTTTATTGATAGAATTTTAAATGGGTATTAACTTGATTTATTTTGCTGATATTATTGACATAATTACATAGAGATAATCGAAGCAGGTGTAACTGTATTTGAGTATGTTTATTTTGAAATATTTTTAAAAATAATTTAAAATAAATTTTTAATATAAATAATATGAAATAATTTTTTTTTTTAGTTATCGAATCTTCGACTAGGTTTTTTTTTTTCAACAAAATTTTTTTAAGTTAAAAGTTTTTTTTGAAACCAAAAAAAAAAATGAATTATATATTATGGCTATTAAAACACGCAAATAGTATTAGGATAGCAGATAGTATAACCATATTCATTGTACACATTCAATAGGATAGGGGTTGGCATGATTTAATCTACAATACAGAGCATGCAGAAATCAGTATATTAATCCGGCTGAGCATCAGTCGAACACAATTTGATGACAGATATGGAAACAGTATTCCATGCAGCCTCAAATTTACACCAGATTGGTGGTGTGTCTGTTCCATTGACCGCACGTTTTCAATTAGTGACAAATCTGGAGAACATGCTAGCATGGTAGCAGTTGAATACCATTTGTATCATGGAAAAGAAGAACAATAGGGGGACATGCAATCGTACATTGCCCTACTGAAGTGTAGTGTGACGGATGCCTTGAAGATATAGTTCAGCCATGGACCTTAAATCATCAGAAATGCAAAGATTGTTGACCCAATTACTAGCTATGTGAGAAAGAGATGATCGGGATGTGCATACAATGACATCCCTTACCTTCATTCTCAGTGCTGGTTCCGTTATGATGATAACGAATGTAAGTAGGTAATGATCGTTTTCCTCAGCGCTTCTGCACACTAATATGGTCATCATGATGCTATTTGTTTAACCGTGATTCATCTGAAACAAAGACGTGACACCACTTCTGTTTCTATGTTCGTCGTTGAAAGCATTTTGTAGGAAACCTCAGCAATGGTTGCTATATAGGAATCTTTCAGACGTCAAAGCACTGCCATCGCTCAACCTATCCATGTTCTTGAGACAAGGTATATGATGAGCCTATACGATCCTTCATGGAAAGCATTACTGTAGGACAGCATGTCTGTCCTCTCGGATGTCAGAGACCAGGACTGCTGGTTTTCGCTTGGCATTCTATATAATGTTCTCCAGGAGTCATCGATTTCATATTATGACAGTTATAAGATCTTGACCATCTCGAGCAGCAATATCATAAGACGATAAACTGTAATTCCTGTATGCCACGAAAGACTTTTTTCCGTTGCGTACTAGTAGGCATTTCTCCTTCTTATACGAGGCATAGCAAGACCTTTACACAAACAATCGACAGATGAATTTGATTTCCGTATGAAATACTGCATTATAATCTTACTTTTTGCACATATTGTAGGTGGTATTACTCCTACTTGTGTGCTTAACATTCTTAAAAACTAATCACCATACTTCAGCATTTACACCTTTCATTTAAATCTCATATTTGTTAGCCACCAACATGGTATAGTATTTTTAATGGCCAGTATTTTGTGAGTACAATTATAATTCTTTTTCATTCATTTGAATTTCAAAAATTTCATTAAAACGTCTATTTAAAAGTGATTTTAAATCAGGTAAAATGATAAGAAGAATATATATATATGTATAGATATATATTTATTGAAATCTAAAGAAGGCATTCTTTTTATTTTTTCTCGTTAAGCAGATCTGATTCTTTGGACTAAAACATAAATATTCAAAAGTCTTTAACAAAATCTTTAACGTCGATAGAAAGACTTTTTGATACAAAAGGATTAAAATAATTTAAAATGCTTGAATTTTATAGAAAGTGGATTAAATATCTACTATTCTTTTGCCATTACAAGTGAGTTCTTTCCCTCGGGGTAAATAGTTTATCGAATAATCATTGAATTCCGATTTCTTTAACTAAATTTCGTGTTTCGTAATCAAGACGAGTACTTCGATGATTTTTAATTTAAAAGAATTATATTGGTTTGTTTCGAATATTATAAAACTTGTGCAATAATTTTAAACTGTATTTATTGACATACTTATTAGTTTAAAATATTTTATTATTCTAACATGTAAAAATACTAACTATAGTGTAACGGGACCCAAATAATTAATCATTAGATTATTTTGATATTTAATGGGATAAAATATTGTATTCATGCCATGAAACAATGCAAAGAAAACAATTAAAAGGGAAAAATCTTTGAGTGCGTTAACAAAGCCATGCTTGTTCACTGAGCGAATGAAAGGACGAGTATTAATGCTTAATCTACTGTTTATCATTCTCCATAACTCCTATATGTGGAGTTAGTAGGGTTAGTAGTTAGTTAACTCCTATACGAGAAGCCAGTAGATTAATGTAAGCTCTACCTCTGGCTTCAAAGACATTTCGACAAGGAACTAGAAGAGATTTTGGACTATTGATTCTTAATGGAGAAGTCTTTGGCGAAGATAAGATTAATTTTATTTTATTATCGCAAATTTTATTAGAAAAGCTTCAGGTCAAAGGCGCAAGACAGAAGTATGATAAAATCCACGAGAAACACTTGGAATAGTAGGGTCGGAGGAGCAATTGGATGTCGGGGGCAATTTCATAGCTCGCCGGAGAAAGCCGATTGAGTATGATATAAGGTCCATTTCGATGAGACACAAAATTAGTTATTCTCTTCTTAATCTTATTGCTATGAAGGTTTAATGTTACCCATATGGTGCGTATTGAGAACTCTTCCTTTTGTCCTCCTTGTGTTCTATAATATTCTTTATTTATTTCGTCAGATTAGCAAAAATTTTTTAATATATAGTAATTTCTTCTACAAAGTTGTCATTACTAATAACTCTTTAGACGTCTAGATAGGTAAAGGTGTTGACCATTAAACCATTTCGAAATATGTCCATCAAACTTTGAAATGTTACAGGGATTGTTTTCAATCTAAAAGGCATTATATCGACTTGAAAACTCCAAACTGAAATACAAAGGAGGTTTTGTTTTTATCAGGCTGATGCATTTTTATTTGGATAATATCCCGATCTTATATAAATTGTTGACTTAAATCACATCTGCTTGGCATTATGCAGAAGGTTTTCCATGTGCGGCAGAAAATATGGATCCGATATGGTGACAGCATTAAGTTTTCGGTAGTCGATACAAAGTCTAAAATCTCAATTTAGTTGTTTTTTCTGGCATGAGTTTCAATTTTTACCTTCTTTCGATCGAAGTAGTAGAGAATTCACAAATTTACTGCTTTACACAGTCGCAAGATTGATATGCAAATTCTAATTGTAGTGTGAAAGAATTTGTTAGTATACCATTTTTCATAATTTCCGAGAGATTGTCTTGAATTTTGAGAGAATATTAAACGAAATTACCTGAGGTAGCGTCAGTTAAAATCTATTTGACGCACTAGGATACAGGTTTTCAGAAATGAGAAATATTTATTGGGCTTGTGGCGGCTTTGTAAAGGTTGCGTAGTGTTATTAAAATCCAGGCGGCAAAATAAAAGACGATAATCAATTTTTCACATTTACATCTTTTATTTAATTTCTAACGCCAACTACGTAATGCCAACTACGTTCTGTTTTCATTCTAGCGGGAAAATTCCCTTTTTTAACAGTGAAAGTAGAAGTCGTTCAATTTGTATTCCATTTTCCATCAATAGGTGTCGCTACAGGCTTATTACTAAAGAACCGGATTGGTCTATAAGATTTAGAACAATTTCAGTCTTCTAAAAGCAAATTCCTAATTGTGTATAGTTACTATGTGCTTCTGGAATGGCAAAAAGTCGTAATGAAAAAATTATCCCTTTTAGACAGATATTAACATATCTTTTATGTATCTCCTTTACTATTTGGCTGACGTTGGCGAGAGTCATGGTAAGATGTGTCTTTTAGAAACGACATCCTTGTTGTTTAATCAGCTGATAAAACTACACCAACAATAGACTGAGTTGGTACTGTATCTGTACATGAAATATCACATATTTCGTTTATATTTACATTGAAAATTTTCATCTTCCTCAATGTAGAAAGACTGTTTAGCTGTATACTATTAAAATAACTGATATTCTTATCAGGCGTTTAACAATTTGGACAGTTTGATGTAATTTATCCTGGAGTGAACAATAAACAAAGGAGTGTTCTTTCTCCTTTGACTTATTGTAGTTTTTTTGTCCTGGAACTTCTTTCAAACAAAGTTGAATTTTGGATATTCTTCTCCCTCTTTTTGTGAAAGATCTCTTAACACTGACTACTGGACCATCTTTCTTGGTCTTACGTCGGATTTTTCCGTATGCATCTCGTTTTTCCACAAGATCAGATGAATATTCAATGTCTTCCCATTCATCAAAAAAGTGATCTTTGAATTTTGGTGGACATTTTTCTTCATTTAATTAATTATCATCAGGTCTTTTAGTTTTTCAATGGTTTACTTTTCAGTGCACTATGTCATACAAAACAAAAAGCATTACATGTACATTTAGAGTTCTTCTCGTGAGTTGCAAATAGTTGGCGAAAACATTCGACAGATGACATAATTTTTTTCAGTAGGATATCTTTAAGGAATTAGTAATCATCAGTTTTTTAATCTGTTCCCTAACAATGATTTTCGTTTTATCACTGGAAATGATTCCCATCAAATCTGCCCTCACTGGCTTTTTGGAACATTTAGAACGAGACAGAGAAGCATAGACATGTTGTATTAGATATATTAAAAGCTAGTTTTAGGTCAGAGTTGATGATCAAATGATCAACTCTTTAGCTCAAGCTTTAGTTGGTTGAGAATGGGCGACTCTTGAGCGTGAGGACAGTAATTGGGCTTTAAGATGTAACTTAAAAAGTTCAAATACATAAGTTCGTGCCTTTTCTACTTTTTCTTTAACAATTTGTTCATCTACTACACTGGCTAATAAATTCTTAGTGAGTTCTTCAGCGCAGTTGTTAGAATTAACAATTAAATCTTTTAAATGGATAACTTTTTAAAATCATTTCCAATGTCCAAATCAATTCCTGTGCCTACAATCCCAAGTAATTTTTACGTCCTTTTGCCGTTGTGTTATTTAAATTTTCATAACATAAAAAAAAATGCTATTTTTATTTCCTCATGAAAACGTAAAAAAGAGGTAATCTTTAAGCACACAAAATGTAACTTTGCTTACTAAAGTTTACTAATCGACTATCAATCTTTTTTTAATACATTGGTGACCTTTGTGCTTCCCATATATAATACGAACAGCCCATCGGCGGACGATAAACGCAGGACATTGCCTTCCGAGCAGACTTTTAGGAGTTAGTGTAGCGCATTTGTGTGTCGTATGGGAGATCACGTACTTCCCGCCATGCAACATGACTGTCTATAAGACCCGTTAGATACTCTATCCCAGTAGTCAGTAGTCATCGAGACTCCTGTCCATTCAGCCAAGGGGCAGGCATGCTAATCTTTTAGTAGAGATTTTTAGACTGGCAAATTGTCAGCACAATGTCTACGTGAATGAAAATTTCACACTAAATTAATTTATCAATGGATTCCCTGTAAGTTGGTTATAAAATCAATAGGGTTACTTTTAATTTAACTTTAATATCTATACACTAAAAATTATCAGGAAATATTAGGGTTGATACTCTTAATTAAATATCAAATGATTGTAAAACCTTTCTATAAATAGAAATTTAAAATAGAATGCATTAAACAATGTAAGCATTTTAACCTCTTATTTTTCATATGTAAAGTGATTACTAATTATGTGAATACATGACAAAAACGAAACTATCATTCAGAGGAATTTTCAAAAGAAGTTGAAATTGTGAAATGAATCTGTTTTTACATTAACAATTAAATTGTGAAGGAAACAAATTAATAATATGTTTTTATGATCATTGTGAAACAAA
Source organism: Caerostris extrusa (assembly GCA_021605095.1). Taxonomy (NCBI): domain Eukaryota; kingdom Metazoa; phylum Arthropoda; class Arachnida; order Araneae; family Araneidae; genus Caerostris; species Caerostris extrusa. The sequence goes on from BPLR01017518.1 coordinate 23,831, forward strand.
GTGTTGTGCAAATGCTTATAAATTTCAGGCTAATGAAATAAATAATTTTGAAAGTTTTTTTAAAACTATTTAGAATCTAACAATTAATTTAACCTCACTAGAACGTATTTATAAGCAATGAAAAGTACGCATGTACGTTAATGTTTTGCTTACAATTTCTTTTAAAAACTTACTGAAACAGGTGTTTCCAAAATTATTTTAGGTATTTCTTCTTTATAATTTTGGTTTTCGCTTGATATTAAGATGAATTAAATTTATCTAACGCAAGTTAAAATTCTTTCATGATACTTAAAAACAATGTGAGGTTTCTAGTTAAATTTAGTTAGTTGCTGAATGAAATTTGACTAATGAAAATATGATTCCCTTTTTCGATTGAGATTTATATTAAAATGATATAATAAAAATATTATGATTCTCTTTTTTCTTTTCGGTGCCTATAATATTTATGAAAATAATTTAATATATTTATATTTATGATATGAATTCGTTTTATATTAATTAATTAATTAATTAATTAATTAATTGAAGCCACTATTTCATGCTACAAATTAAATTCTTTTAGGAATAATCAAAAACAACTTGTTTCATATATAAATATTATTTCTCCTTTATTACATTTTGTCTTTTGAGTGTTTTTTTTCCATCGTTTTAATATTTTATTCACGTACAGCCACCTATGCTATACCTTGACTGCAGTAACAATCACACCAATTGAAGGACTATCAGAACTCTCCCCTCTTTCCAAAAAAAGTGGCAATCTCTGGTAAAAGGCGCTAGTGCTTTCAGCCTTTATTATTCTCCTCCACCTATCTTTTACTTCGCTGTTCCTCCGAATAGCAAGAGTGGCCCACGAATTCGCTGGATAAGAATGAAATAGACTGTAGAATTACATTTTCTTTCATTTCCTGAGGGAGTTTCTGCTTTCCCCCCTTCTTCTTAGAGGCGTAATGGTTATGAAAAGGCCGTTTCTTCAATCCAGGAATTGGATGGAAATTTGCTTCTCGCTGCAATTTCAAGGATGCTTGAGATTGCTCAGATAAAGTTTGAACTTTTTTTGCTTCTTTAGAAACTGGAATCAATCGAAGTTAAATCTGTCTTTGTAAGATGCTGAACAAAAAAGGAAATTTTGAAGGCGAAGATTCAAAAACGTTCTACTAAAAGAATATATCTTGGCGGTGGCATGGATGTTTGTTAGTGGCTCATGTTAAACTGTAAGTCCCGGAATAATTAGCCTTATGTGTGTATAAAATGACAGAAGAGCGACAAACCGAACCAAACCAAACTAAAAGAATAAAAATAATTATAGACCTTTTCCTATTGGATATAGTTTTTAAAACGTAGTAATAGTAGTAATAATAGTAGGTAAAAAATAACACATCCATATAAGATAAAACCAGCGTTTATTATGTCCATCAACTCTTTATATATACACAAAAATATCGGCACATTACAGTCAATCAATAAAATGCAACAAACGGTTCTATACGTTATGCGAATACCCATGTTGACTAGAATCCATTTTGATTTGGATGGTGTTTGGTTTGGTTTAGTTTATCGCTCTAGGTCATTTTGTGCACACTTTAGGCTTATTAGACCTGGACCTACAGTTTAACGTGGATTTCGAACCACTAACATCTAACAAACATCCATACCATCGCCAGGATTCGAATCTGAAGCCTGTGGTATCAAAGGCCTTGGATGGTGTTTAAGTTTCACCTCGAATCAAACTGCTGACGTCACATAGGGATCAACATTAAAAAGAGGTGCGGAATAGATATTTAAAGAGGCATTAGACATTCATAAAAACTTTAAATTACTGTAATTCTGTTAAAATTTTAAAGAAATTAAAAATAAATATAGTTTTTGACAGTATATATTAAAATAAATTTAGGTTTAAATAAAGGGTTTTTTTTTTTTTTTTGTTGTTGTACATCGGTGGGCCTTGCATTCCACATATATACCTTAAACAACCCACCAACGGGCATTAAAGGGATTGTCTTCAAGGAGGATTTTTAGAGGAAACTATTACGCCTTTGTATCTCGCATATATGGGAAAAAAACTCAAATACTTCTACTCTGCAACCTTTTGCTGTTGTTTAAATAAATAATAGAATGATTAAGAAAAAAAAAAAAAGAAATTTTCTTCTTATATATTTCCAAAACACTAATACAGTATTTTCTGATTTATGTTCTTGATTTTGTGATTTATATCTTGAAAAATACTAAGATAAAAAAAAAATATATCGGATTAGTTATCAATAAAATATTTTTTTGAAACGTTTGCTAAAAGCATTTAAAATATTTTGCTAGAAATATTTTTAAACCATTTTAAACAACATTTTCAAGTGAACAGTACCCCGGCTTTTCAAAGCGGATTATTTACTTATGGAAGTTATCGGATATTTCTACAGCGGCGGATAAAAATACTTATAAAAGATTAAAAAAAAAAAAAAAAAATGAAAAGTTGAATTTTTTTCCCTGGGATTAAGTTTTGCCAGATAAATTCTTATCTTTATTTTTAAATCTTGCATTGATAGTACAAAAATCCATCCTTTATGTCTCTCATATCGTAAGAAAAAAATCGCAGTATGACATTAGATTATTATTATCATATTAACATTATAACATTAATTTTTTTGAGCATGTCGAGAAAAAAAAAAAGGCAATATGACGTTAATTAATTATCATAAGTTAAACGGTTAATACTATAACATTAATTTATCACATATATCGAGAGATAAAAAAGCGTGGTATGACGTTAACTTATTATTATAATATTAACTTTATAACATTAATTTATTAACGTTAATAACGTTAATTTATTAATGTCGTAAAATTAGCATTATAAAGTTAATTTATCGCACATATCAGGAAACAAAAATAAATGTAGTTAAAATGGTAGTTAAATATTTAACAATGGTAACAAGTAAATACGTAAAATAATAAATAAACAATTACTATTAACTGTACAAATCTTAAAGTCCTGTTTGTGTGGTTTTAAAAAGGGCTCGAAATATTCGAATGTCTTATATAAGGAGGTAGAATAGGTAAAGCTATTATAATTATTTAATAATATTAATTATAGGATTTTTAATCGATTCGATGTAATTTATTTGTCATGACTGTATCCTAAAATGCATTTTTTCGATAATGTATGCAATAATGCTTAAATATAATAATGTATGCAATAATGCTTAAATAATTTTCAAAAATCTGATAAATCACTGGTTACTAAATCAAATCAATTATCAAATATGTACAAAAAATTTGCTAAATTAAATTTTTTTTTTATTTAGGAGGATTTATTCGACTGTGCCACTCAGTAAGGTGTTTTAATAAGGACTTGTGATAGTTATAATTATTTCATTAGTTTTAATTACTGCTTGTTTTTAAATATAATATACTTTTCTATTGAATGCTACTAAAAAGTTAAGGTGTTAGAACGCTAATTTTTTATGCACCTAAAAGAAAAAGACTTTTTAGAAACGGACTATTCCAAAACATATCAAAAATATTTATTTCGACAAAATACATTCTTTTGATACATAGTTTCATATTAACTCTTGTGTTATCGAACCTAAGTGACCACGAGCCCACACCCAGTAGATTAAATACATTGCATGAATACTATAGATTGCCTAAATGCGACGGGTGGTAATCACTTTAAACCTCTACTTCCTCTCATGTGACATATGAATGCGAGTAATTCTGCTGAAAGACAAGGCGTTTTCTTCCTCTGCATATTATGCATGATTATTATCGCAATGGAGGAGGATCTCGTACTCCAAACGGAAGCCATTGGGAAATTAACAGTAAGTATATGCGCGATGAAGTAGGCTGCTTTTTGTCACATAAATGCACATAGTTCGGGTTGATATGATTCGCCAAAAAACACGTAGAAATCAAATGCTAGATTTATTGGTGAAATATGTTTTAACACAGAAATTTTTCTGTGGCAGATGTTTAAGTGAAAAAACATTACGAAATTTATTAATACCTATAACATTATCTTTTGGTATACAACTTGCATCTATAAGTTACGTATGAAAAATGAAAAATTTGTAAGTAACTTTCTAACTGAAAGCAATTTTTTTTCAAATTTCTTATTGGTACAAGTTAAATATGGATCAATTAAAAAAATCTGATTTTTGCTGAGACTTTTATGGAATTTTAAATAATGAAAAATCGCACATAATTTTTTACAAATTTAAGTAATTTAAAACTATGTGATAAGCCTTTTGAACCTCGGGATCAGATAAATAGTTAACAATTAACTATCTTAACGCTTTAAACATCCCATGAGTAATCTACTCATGGATGGAGGGAATGGGAGGGACAGCTTCTGTTGTGATGGAGCACCCCTAGGTAGAAGTCTGACTTGGCTCCATGTCGCTGAAGAAGGAGGGCAGGGCCTTCCGGGAGGACTTTTAGGGGAACTACCCCGCATTTGAGTATCGTATGTGAGGAAATCCGGAAAACTCCCTCCAGGCAGTATGGCTAACGTGGCAAAATGCTGAACAGATGCCAGTGGCGCGCGTTGCCACGAGTAGGGCGATTTTATTATTAAGAAGGTCTTTAGTACCATAGACTTCAGGTTCGCATCCGGATAGTGGCATGGAAGTTTGTTAGTGATTCGGAATCCACTTTAAATTTAGGTCCCGGTCTAATTAATGTGAAGTGTGCACAAAATGACCGTAGAGCGACAAATCAGCAACGCAGATTTATTTTTAGATTTTATATGTTTTGTATTATTTTTCATTCATAAATATCAGTATGTTAATAATTGTAAAATTATTTGCATTATATAAACTTTTTTTTTTTTGTAAAAGAATCTCTCATTTAAATTTTATTTTCAAAATATTTTTAATATATTGAATAATAAATTAATTAAATTATAGAAACAGATATGCATTTATTGATAAAATAATAATAATATAATGACATTTTGCAAAATTAATTTAATAATTAAGTTAATTCTACCAATTGAAGTGCTTGAAAAGTAAATTTAATATTCTCCAACTAAAAGAGCAGCTTTTCCCTAAAATAAACAACTGCTCATTTCAGAAATTAATTAATTAGGGATTTAAAACGAAACAAAAATCCCTTCTTCACATAATTAATAAACTTTTTTTATGTTGCTTTCTGATTCACCGTAATCTAAATATTTATCAGTCTGCTAAAGTGTTTAACCGTCTTTTACCTTTTCTTGAATTAAGCACTTTATCAAGTAGGATTTTAGGCAAACATATTTCTTTTTAACTTTAATTTACTGGTGATTCTTTGTTTACCTTTCTTCAAAGTTATTTACACATAATCAACGCAGCTGTATGTTATAATTTCTGATTTTGAGAATAATATTGCCTTATGAAATTTATAAGGGATGTTGTTGTTGAAAAGTTAAACAAATTAAAATAACAATTGTGAATTAAACTTTGAACCCCCAAAAGACAGACTTGTTGAGAAAAAATGATGTGACTAAATAAAAATAAAATAATGAAAAGAATGTGACTAAATAAAAATGATATAATGACAAGAATGTCACTAAATGAAAACTAAATAATGAAAAGGTTTGGGGTTTGGTTTGTCGCTCGACGGTCACTTTGGGCTTACTAGACCGGGACCAACAGTTTAACGTAGATTCCGAACCACTAACAAACATCCATGCCACCGCCAGGATTCGAACCTGCAGCCTATGGTACCAGAGGCCAGATCGCTTGCCAATTAAATAATGAAAAGGATGCGACTAAATAAAAAAAAAAATTAAATAAGGAAAAGGATGTAATTAAATAAAAAAAAAAAATAAACAATGAAAAAGATGTGACTAAAAAAAAATTAAATAATAAAAAAAATAATAAAAAGGATGTGACTAAATAAAAATTAAATAATAAAAAGGATGTGACTAAATAAAAATTAAATAATGAAAAGGATGTGACCTTAACATAAATAAAAGGATTTTATTTTTTAAGTGAAAATAATGTAATTTTTGTCTGAAGATATCAGTACCAGGATAATTAAAACTGGTATGAAGTTTTAAAAAGAATTCATATTTTACCATTGATATTTATTTATTTATTTTTATATTTTTGGATGGGTTTCTTTCTGATAAATTCATAAATAAATAAATTCTTGTTTTCAGATATAATTAAATTGTATCTTTATCAACATGAATATCTGTTATTCTCTGTTAAAATTTTAACAATTTCAGAAGCTATTGCTGAAATGTATTTATTTAATTAATTTATTTTTTTAAATATTCATCAAAAATTAATCAGCTGATGTTATTGGGGAGGATTCAGTAAGTGTCAGTAAAGAAAGGCACACGCAAAGCACCACAAAACCCACTGCTTACTTTTGATTACTGCTTACTTACTGAAGTAAGCTCCTAAGCGTAATAATAATCACCGTAATCTATTGCACTGATTGGAAAGCACATAATTGAATTTAGAAATGCGGTTTGTTAGGGTTTCCAGAGGCAAAATAGAATCTTTTAAAAAAACTACTATTTGTGGTTAATATGCTCTATTTCAAATGAGGATTATAAGCATGAAAAATTTAATTGGAAAATGAAATAATACAAGACATTTTTATTTCGGTTTTTATATTTTTACGGAGACATTTTTTTACAAATCTAATTTTACTGCTTAACTTATGTTGTAGAAAAAATGATTAATATTTTTGATAAAACTAATAAATAATAAACGATATTGTATAATATATAATAATAATTTTTGATAAAATTATTAAATAATAAACGATAATATATAATAATATTTCTTGATAAAATTAATAAATAATAAACATAATAAAGACGATTCGATTAATTACGTTTTCATTCACATGTGTTTATAATTAATACAGCAATATGCTAAGCAAACTAATGCAAATACAGATTTATTCATTATATTTCTGCATAATTATGTATTATTCCCGATTAGCATATTAAAGAAATTCTTTACCAAATTCTGTAGTTTAAAATTATATCAGATTAATAGAAAAATAAAATTTCTTCTTAAAATTTTTTTCTATATTCAATTATGTTTCATCTTTAAATTTATTTATACGGAAAACACAGAATTAATATCTTTTTTTTCATTCAAAACAATGATTGCAAAATTGAGATTCCTCTTAAATAAATATAAAACACTGTTTTACATAATTAATTAAAATATATAAAGTGATGCGATGCTTTATATAACTGTAACGATCTAACAATCATAACTTCGCCAGGGATGGGTTGGACACCACTCTTTATAAATAGCCGCGAGTAAGTTAAGTACAATTAATCTGTTGATTGCAAAATGATTTTCGATAAATTGCAGCTGTTAATTTATATAAAACTCAAAAGATTTAAAGACAATAAATACAAAGTTTTATGATGAAATTCACATAAAATCCATTGAGTTTATTACTGATGCCAAAAAACGATATGAACACTGTTAAAAAAGAAAAAAAAGCAAGTTTTTAAATAATACTACTGTGCCCCAAAAGTAAGATCAATTATTTTTTTCAAAAACTCTTTATTTATTCTTAAAATTTATTTCATCGTCTTCAAATTAGTCCCCTTGAACACAATGCACTTATGCCAACTTTTTTCCAATCCTCAATGCATGCTAAAAAGTCATCAGCAGAGATGGCCTTCAAAGCGCTCGGCGATTCACGTTGAATCTCTTCAATCGACATAAAACGGTGTCTCCGGAGTGGTCTTTTGAGTTTAGGGAATAGCCAGAAGTCGCACGGTGTGAATACGGTAGTTGTGGAACGATAGGGGTTTTCATTGTTGGCGAAAAAGTCACGAAGGATCAATGCAGTGTGAGCTGGCGCATTCAGTGTCATTTGAGGCCCAAAATGGAATTGATCGATCCTTTTGAAATTCCAACATCATCAGCAAGGTCTCTAACTATAAATCGACGGTTTGCAAGCACCAAATCTTTAATTTTTTGGATGTGAGCTTCGTTGGTTGAGGTTGATGGTCGACCAGAGATCTCTTCGTCTTCAACGCGTTCTCTGCCTTCTTTGAACTGTTTATACCAATTGTAAACATTTCTTTCATATATAGGAATGCTCACCGAATGCCTTCTGCAACATTCTATATGTTTCTGCAAACAAAATTGAATGCAAGTTCTTTGCTCAATTAATTCAGACATTTCAAAAATCGCCGGAATCAGTTTTAACGTCTTACAAAGTCAAGCGTAACTCAAACACTAATGAATATTTTGAAGTCAAATTTCACACAGATGTCAAGGCCAGCAATCTAAAAAGAAAAAAACAATTGAAATTCCTTGAGCCCCGGGAATTTTAAATTGAAAATTGGTCTTACTTTTTGCACACAGTAGTAAACCCATCATTTTTAAATGTGTTTGTAAATTTCTGTTACTAAATAATATTAAAGTCATTTGGTCTTATTCTAAATCTTTACCTCTTCTTTGTTTTCAGTTAATTTGAGAATGGATTAGTAAGAAATCATGAATCTGATTGGTAGATCACAGCTAATTTTTTTTATGTACGGAATCGATGGCGATTAAATATTTCAGTAAAAATTGGTATTTCTTTTTCTATGCGATTGGCATTTGTTATTGTGAAAAGTATTTCATAAAAAGACTATTTAATAACAATAAGAAATCATGAATCTGATTGGTAGATTACAGCTAATTTTTTATGTACGGAATCAATGGCGATTAAATATTTCCGTAAAAATTGGTATTTCTTTTTCTATGCGATTGGCATTTACTGTTGTGAAAATATTTCATTACAAAAAGACTATTTAATAATATCTCTCAATTTCATATGTAGAGCTCCTATTATAAAAAAAAAAACCCTTCAACCTTTTTTTTATGAAGGAGTAATTTCACGCATTTCAATTGGCGACGTGGAGAAGTTTCGGCGCCTTCTTGGCGTTTGATTGGCACCTACCTTCGGTAACCCTACAGATGCGCGACCGGTGCTCGAGAGCGGCAAAAGAATCTCCGCGCTCTCACAGTGTAACTCTCATCCATGAGCGGATGTCGGTCTCTCATTCTCTGTGAAGATCACGATTGTCGTGCCCAGAACTGTCACCTGCTCTAATATTATAAAACATACAAACTCTCTCCCACCAACTTTTTTCGAACCACGTGGGATCATTGTCCCTCGTGTCCAGATTTAATTAATCTGAGAAACGTGATGTCTTGTTATTGTGGGAGTTATTAATAAGAAATTCTCAGAAACATGACAAGTAACGCAATCCGTAGCATTAGGAGAAAGAAATCCGCTCTGTCGAAGTCAAGATCGCCGTTATCGGAGCACCAGGGGTTGGAAAAGTGGTAAGCACATGCTAATTGTCAATTTTTTTGCAAGCGACATTGGGCGGTGATGCGAGGGGGTGCAGGACAGGGTCATGGAACCTTTGACTTTGGGACATCGATAATCTTCCTGGGTGACTCTGTTAAAGTCATTTACTCTAGGGAAAGAAAAGATTTAAAATGTTTTCATTAAAAATCATGTTATTTTCCCACTTTAAATTATTCTTAAGATTGAAGTTTTTATTTTAAGAGTATACCACAAAGTAAGATCATAATTCTTGCGATAAATCATAAAAAAGGTCTACAACTATCATGTTATCTATAATTATCATGTTATTTTACCACTTTAAATTAATCTTAAGATTGAAATTTTTATTTTTGAGTATACCAAAAAAGTAAGATCATAATTCTTTCGATAAATCGTGAAAAAGGTCTATAACTGTCATGTTATTTTCCCACTTTAAATTATTCTTAAGATTTCCTAAGGCCTACAGCTAAAAAGATAGGGGACACAAAAAAAAAAATATATTTTTTTAATTTTGTTATTAAGAGTAACTATCATCCATAAGATAACTAGACGGAACTCAGAGATGTCTTTTAAGAGTCACCCATTATTTTAAGATAAATTCAACTTAGAAATCAGCAAGAAATAATTATATTTAATCTTAACTTAGATTATATAATATTTCGATATATTTCTTGTAATAATTATATAATTTGATATATATGTACTGTAGAAATTAGTAGTAGTTTTTATAATTATAAGACTAAATTTTATGTCTAAAAAAATAATACTTTACAGGTTTTGTAAATTTATCCTAAAAAAAAAAAAAAAAAAAAATTTTTTTATTGTATTTATTTTTTTTTTTTTATTTACGTTAATTTTAAAGTATTGCTGCTTGTGACTTACGAATTTCATGAACCTCTGGTTGATTTTTCTTTAGTTGCATTTTCTTTAATCTTAATTCTATCAGCTTGTCTTAAATATCTTTTTGCTTTAATACTATCTTTCAAAATATTATAAAGTGTTACATAATTTCACATATAGACCTAATTAAATCATTAATTTTTAAGTTAGTTATATAGTTGAGACATTTGGTAGAAACTGTGTTTCCAAACCAAACGAACCTGTGTGAAACCAAACGAACATTTATTTTAAATATATCTGAGATTCTAGGGCTCTTATGTAAATCTGGACCATGGCTCTTTATATTCATCAAGTCCATTGTGTCCTATACTAAAAAAGAACAAAAAATTATATTAAGATTATTACAGAGTACATGCAAATAAATAAATTTTAAAATTTAAAAATAACAATATTTTATCTCTCACGAACAATTCAATCCTATTTAGCTGCAATTTTCCCAACTAAAAAACTGAAAATAGGAGTCTTTAGCATTTACATTCAGTATCTTAAAAAACTAAATATGTATAAAATGGTTATTATTACTTTATCATTAGCCTATTATTGACTTCTATGAGTTTTTAAGTGAAGATTAAAAAGCAATAAAAAAGATTAATTTTAAGAGGTTGCTCCATTCTGTCACGTTCTCTTTTTGTTTTTAAGTTCCAAAAATGAGTTGTTTTTCAAACATACTTTTCATTAATTAAATACATATATAAATGTTTTTTGTTTTATTCATAAGAGAAAGAGTGTTATAAAGTTTTTATGGTGTTTTAAATATATGTATTTCGGCGTTTCATTTTCTTCTATGAATCGTGATATCTCGATGTATTTTAGTTAGTAAACTTATTGAATATAACCAAAAAATGAAATTTTCAATTATTCAACAATTAAAATTAATTATTAAAAATTTCAGTTATTCAATTATTAAATTATTAAAAAAAATCAATTATTAAAATTTTTATTAGAAAGAATAGAGACATACTATTCATTAATTAAATTCAAATATAAATGTTATTTATTTTAACTCATTCATAAGATAAAATTGTTATAAAGCTTTATAGTGTTTTAAATATATGTATTTCAGAGTTTCATTTTCTTCTACAAATCGTGATATCTCGATGTAATTTAATTAATAAATCTACTAAATATTATCAAAAAATAAAAATTTCAATTATTTAATAATTAAAATTTTTAATAATTAAATTATTAAAAATCAGTTATTTAAAATTTCATTAAAAACAATCATTTATTAAAGATTCATTCATAAAGTCAATTTACTCAGAATTGATGCAATTCAATCAAAATGCAGCTATGGAATCCCCTGTTAATAAAATTAACGATAGTACTTACAAAGAGAAAAATTTTTCTTCTAATATAGAAACAGGAAAAAACTGAAAAAGAGTGAAGAATGAAGCAAGTTTTTTTTTTTTCCAACACTTTTGTCATTCTTTTGTGACAACTCGCAACCAAGGAGTGAAAATAAAATCGTTTTGGGTAAAAAACTTTACTAAGGAATTTAAATGGCTTCTTCTATGTTTAAAAAAAAAAAAAAAAAAATTAACGTTTTATACATAAAAATTGTTGGATTTTTCTGCTGTGTTCGTTCAGAAAATTCTTCAAAATAATTGAATGAAAGAATTTAACATGCAATGTTGTATACGCGTAATTGCCAGTCATAATGCGATCAAAGACACACTTCCTAGTATAATACAGTAATTTAATAATTAGTAAGAGACGAATGACGATTAATAAAATTTATTATGATATAATTATCAGTTATTTATAGTGTTAACAAATTAAAAAGCGATTTTAAAAATTTTAACTTTGTTTTTCAATGCCGCCATCTTGATTTGAAGTCACTAAAATGGCAAATATGCAGCAAATTTAGCATTATCAAGGAGGCATCGCGGAGGGCTTACTATACAGAACGCCCTTTTTGTGATTGCAATTTTAACTAACACTACCAAGATAAGCGTTTGAAAGTTCGCACATTCCTTCCTTTTTCCTGGAGCTCAACAGAAAGACACCATGCATGTGCACGTGCAGAAATCGTGCCCAATCCTGTAAAACACAAAAACTTTCTATTTGGTTTTGGTTGTGGTTGTTTGGTACGAACCTGGACCCCATAGCTTGAAATCCATCTTGCTAACCATCAGGTTGCTACGGCTCCTTAAATATCATTAATAAGTTTTTAAAGTCCTAAAGTCCTCCTTTTTTTTAAAGGCCTAAAGTTTTAATTTGTTTGTAAAAATTTAACTTTACTTAGAAATGGAATTAAATTTTATTTCATGTTTAAGGACTTAATTAATATTTGTATATTTCTACTGTTATAATATTAAATATATACCGTTTCCGCTTTAAAAATTTACATTCAAGTAGAATGCTTATAGAAGAAGAATTCCAAAAATTATACATGCTTTTCTCATCTGAGTTTTGTGAGAATAATATAGAAATTACTTTATAGGATTCCCGAAATTCACATACGATTTACACATTGAAGTGTAAATATGAAATAATTGAAATGTTAATAAGTTTCTTTGTGACTGAAAAGAATTCTATGAAATCCACGATGTTAATTAAAGTAATGTTTGAGACAGGGAATCTAAATCACTTGTACATTCATGTAAGTTAATTTAACTGAAAGGAAGTCTAGAATCTAGCTTAAATATTTAAAGTCTAAAATCGAACTGATCTTTAAATATTCAGAGGCAGACGCTGTTATTTTCTTTTATGATAACGAGAGCCATTTATTTAAAGTGGTGTAAATCCAATTTTGGAAATGTTGAGTTAAGGAAGATTTTAGTTAAATAGGATGCGTTTTTTAATATTTATAATAAGGCAATTAACCAATGGAAATATACTCATAAATTTTTCAGTTTCTGCTAAAATGTTTTCTTTAATTGGATTGAAAACGAAAAACGCAAACCTTCTTAAATCTTACCTTCACTTAAAACCTTCTTAAATCTTGAAATATATCAAAGCATGAATAAATGGATTTACACCACACTAAAAAATTGCAAACTGCTCATTAGTTAGCTAATTTCATTTGCGGTATATAGCTCATGAATATGAACATTAAACAATTACAGAGTGTCCCTGAAATTTTAAAGGTAAAATACACATAAAAGAAGCATTTTTTTTGTATAGCAATGGAGGTTGGAAAGGATTGTTTTTACAGCAGAGTACATAGATTATGAGTTTCTTTCCACATGTTCTTTTCACAGATGAATCTTTATCATGCAGTTTTTATTTGCGCAAATCTCATGCGAGGTCAACTCTAACCCACATAGTATACGTCAACATGCTTTTCAGAATTGGTTCTATGTTAATATGTGGGCAGGTATTGCAAATGATTTCCTAATAGGCCTATACTTGCTACTACATCGACTCAATAAAGTATCACACCTCTTTTGGAAGAGGTATTATCAGAAGTACTTCTTAAGGCTTCAGTTATCCTTCGAAATCCCTTGTGGTTTCAGCACGAGGGGCTAAAGACCATTTCTGCTCTACCATGAGTAATCACCTCAATGCCCCTTTTAGCCCTCGATGGATAAAAAGAAGTGAGCCAATCGATAGGCCAACATACTCACCCTATTTATCAAGTATCACTTTCTTCTTATGGAGACACCTCAAGGCACTCATCTACGAGACTTCAATTGACTCTGATGAGGATCTCATTGTCAAACTTCCAGTCGCTGCTGTAATTACTTATAAAACACCTTGCTTCTTGGCGACCTAATGATCAATTGAACGGTCACTCTGGTCATTGGTGCAACATGCTTCAGGTAATGAAACACGTACCTGTGGCATGTATGTTTGTTAGTGGTTAGGAATCTAGGTTAAACTGTAGGTCCAGGTCTAATTAGCCTAAAGTGTGCAAAAAATTATTGTAGAGCGACAAACTAAACCTTGCTTCTCTTCGAAGAGTGTGCATATAACTTGCTAGATGCTGTTAGCCTGTATCGATGTTGACAGAACTTGCTGTAATTGTTAATAAAAAAAACTTAAACAAAAAATTTTCTCAGTATTTTTTGTTTTCCGCTGACACTCTTCGTTTCCTACCAGTATACAAAAAAAATGTTTCTTTACATGTATTCTCTACATGTATCCCTTAAAATTTGGCCCATGAATTCAGGGACACCTTGTAGATGTAGGTCCAGTAAAATAAATGTTTTTTTCTAAACTGATATACTTCTTTAATATTATTTAAATTATTATATAAAAAATCTGTATATAGCATGTATTCTCTTCATATTACAAAAATTGTGTATAATTTACACGAAGAAGTATTCGTGTATGCCATTAGACTATTTTAAATGTGAATAGGTAAAAAATTATAATACTATAAGCAATATTATTGTGAGAACAATTATATTTCTTTTAGTTTTTTAAAGAACCTACATGACTTAACTGCTAAAAAATAATAAAAATTACGCATATTAGTATGAGAACGGAATCACAGATACATAAAATAGTGAAACAAAATATATCCCATTAAGAAATGTATTCATACGAGGAATATTTATAAGAATTGGTTAAAAATTGTTTTAAAAAAAATTATACTTATACGCAACGGAAAAAAAAAAAAAACGAAACATTATTCTCTCATGAAAGATTTTCTTATGAGAATAACATTTAATATATATATTTTTAAGAACTCCTACAGGTGAATGGCATATAGATAGAATAACGTAGCAATTAATAGCGTAATTTTGATTCGAATATTTTTTATAACTATAATAAAAACTCTTAAAAACTACTTCAAAAGATTATTCGCCTTTTCGTTTGGAAAAGAATAATAATGAATAAATTGGCGGATACACGCAATAGTAATATAAACGTTATTAAACATAAGAAAGGTTACATAAAAAATGTAGTTAGTTGAATTTATAAAATATTTTCTATAAAGCAGTTAGAATTTTATATAACATACATATACAATACATTTTACTACAGAAAAATTATTATAATCTATTCAAAAATTTTACAAATGAAAGTCCGCCGCGAAAGATACTGGAAATATTAAATTAATAAATTGATTATCTTCCGTTATTATAAATTATTTTTATCATGAGGGAGTCAAGAGTCAAAATCGAGATTATATGTACCATTTAATTGTCTTATACTGAAGAAAAATGTTGCGTGCATTGTAAAATACTCAGAAAATAATTATTTCTTTAAATAAATGAATTCAGCAGCGAATACGTTTTATTGTGCAAAATAATAAAAGATAATCTGAGCGAATGTAAATGGAACTTGAAAAAGAATCTATGGTTGAAATGAGAATTTAAATTATTTTATTGTCTGATACGTTTAAATTTTTTTTTTTTTTTTTTTTTTAGATATTTTCTTAAAATAAACAAAAAGTAATTCTAAGATTCGTTAAAAAGTTTCCTTTTAAGAAAGTGTATTATATCTAGATTTAACTTAATTTTAATATTAATTATCTTTTATGTATTCAATTATCGGTTTCATAATAATACTTTAAAATTCAACAATATGCTTAGAAATATAAACAATATGCGTGGGAATATCGCAATATACAACATGCGTGGGAATATCGCAATATACAATATGCGTAGGGATATCATAATATACAATATACATAGAAATATCACAGTATGCACAAAAATAACACAATATACAATATGCGTATAAGTATTTAGAGCCAAATGTTTGCTGATTTCAAATAACCTCAGCATGTCTAGTACGTAAAAACTTTGTAGACAGAGTGATAAATTTGTTTACACGTTTTTTGAAGTTGAAGAAGTTACATCCATCATTTTTTACTGTGATCTGTCAGGTTTAATAATTCAAATAAATTGATATTTAATTACCCGCTTCATACTATTAAGACTAGAAAAAAAATACTAAATAATTTTTTAAAGTTAAATAATATCGTAATTTTCCTGGTTTTTAGATGCTTTTCTTTATTTTTCTAAACGAAAACGGTTAGCTGGGTACATAATGCTTATAAGGTCATTTTTTATCATCTATCGAGTTTTGCTATTAATTATAGATATTAAATTAAATGCAGCACTTAAAAAAAAAAATTTCTCGTTTCAAATTTTATCAGCTTTATGAAAAAGAAAAATTAACAATCGGATTTTTTTTCAAAAAGTTGATTATATCTCTATTAGGCACGAAAAAACTCGTCTAACTTCGGAAAAAATAATTAAATATAACTGACACTGGCCTTTTTATTTTAGATTCAGTGCAAGATTGATTTGTTATTTAAGTATCTTAAAAATATTTACTTAAAGATTTTAGTGTTTAAATTATTTTCCTTTAACAAAGAATGATTAAAAGATTTAAAAAAAAAATATTAATATTTTCCATGTAAATTGAACAATGCTTTTGTGTTAATTGAAATTATATTTATTTTCATCTAATTAGTATTTTGCTGTATTATAATTAGTCCTTTCTTATATTTTTATTAATTGTACTATTAGTAAAATGTAATATTAAATAATATTTTTAATTTTTCGAACATTGAATTTGTTTTTATATTTGTAATTGGTGAAACTAATGAAATAGATTCTGTCATAATGTAATGCAAAGAAATGTAAATTTAGCTAAATCACCTGTTTTGCATAATTTTCTAAGTATTTTGGCGAAAACCAGATACTACTCAATATTTCAATCTCTTTCATATCGTAGAACGTAGGATTTGTTTCCCAGAATAGGATTTGTTTCCCAGAATAGGATTTGTTTTCCAGAATAGGATTTGTTTCCCAGAATAGGATTTGTTTATATATAGGGCAATAGCATTTCTGAAATGATTCAGTTGAAAAGAATGTTTTTATGATGAAATAAAAACAGAATTATTACAATTTCCGCGAATTCGGAAAGTGAAATAGGAATTACAAAACTAAAAAGGTTATGCTAAACATTTGCACCATAATGCTACGGAATTCAATGAATAATAAGTAAGCTGCGTTCATTAATTTCTTAAAAATAATCTTTTATATTCTTTGAAATGTGATAGTAATTTATGATTTAAAAGAATAACAAAGATAGATTAACTTGAAACTTAATGCAGATAGTTAATAATTGTGATTATATTGTGCTCCACTAATATAATATCTTTCTTACAAAAAAACCTTTTCCCAGATTGTATTTTAAATTCCTATCTGATGAACTCTAATAATAGAAATTTATTTATACTCTCAGTAATAATTTAATAAATACATAATAAGAGAGTTAATTGTTTTATGTATGGTTTATAATTTATACTTATAGAAACTTTATGCGTTTAATTTGTAGAAAAAATTTGTCAATGGTATTGGATAGAAAAATTATTCCAACATTTAATTAAAATTACAAAACCTTTCAGTTCGTTTAAATTTTTTTACTATATTATCTTAAAATTGCTTTTGGAAACAAAACCATAGAAAAAAAAGAAACATAAAATATTAAAATTAATATATTAATATAATAAAAGTAATGTAATAATTAATAATTAAATAATATTAATATGTAATAATTAATAATTAAATATTAATATTTTAAAAATTCAATTAGCATTTGAAAAACAGCTGTCTTACTTAAACATTTATCTTTACCCCAATTTCTTTTTTTATGAAAATAATTAAAGAAAAAGTTAAAGCTATGATGGTAATTTATTTTCCATATACGCAATTTTATTACTTAATTAAAAATTAATGTCTTCAGCTTAAAAAGAAGATTTATTTGAAATAATTTAGATTCCACGTACTTTAATTTTAAATATACAGACATAATATAATTCAGAATCGGAAGAAATAAATAACTTTCCATAGTAAAAACTTACAGAAAAGCTAATGCACAATTGAATTAAATTAAAAAATTGAAGCTATTTCAATTAGCAATGGTTAATTAATGCTTTAATAGCAATTATTTATGGTTAAACTATGATTGTTGAAAAGAATCCTTCTTTTTTTTACGATTAATTATTCTCAAAATCTAACACACTAATTAAAAAATTAAAAAAGGTAATTTCTTCATTGTATATTATGATTAAACTAAATATTAAAATTATTACCATGAAATAATTCTGAATAGAATTTGATAATTAAAGTTGAAAACCATAATGTTTATTTCGTTGAGCAAAAAAAGATAAATTATATTTCGCTAAGCAAAAAAGAGAAAACATTATTTGTTTTGACAGAGAAAAATTTATTTTTCATTTAAATAAATAACTTGAGAAATATTTAATTTCAGACAAAAAGTTATTTTGTACTAATTTTTTTTTTGTTTATCTTAATTTGCATGCATTTGCTTTTACTTATTTACCACTTTCTTATTCAAAAAAGAAAATTTACAATTTTTTATCATCAATTTTAATTAATCTCTATGAGAATAGAGATTAATTAAAATTGATTTAATTTGATTTTAATCAATTAAAAATTGATTTGATTTACCACTTTTTATTCAAAAATTTACAATATTTTATCATCAATATTAATTAATCTCTATCAGAATAGAGATTAAACAATAATAAAAAATAATTAAATCAAATTAATTGATTGAAATCGATAAATTAAATCAAATCAAATCAATTTTAATTGATTAAATCAAATTAAATTTTATCAAATCAAATCAATCAAATTGAATTTAATTAAAATTAAAATTAATATAATTAATTAAAATTCAATTTGAAATCAAATCAAATCAAACTTAATCAATTAAAATTGATTTAATTTGATTTAGTCAATTAAAATTGATTTGATTTGATTTGATTTATCGATTTCAATCAATTAATTTGATTTATTATTTTTTTTTGATTGTTTAATCTCTATTCTGATAGAGATTAATTAAAATTGATTAAAATATTGTAAATTTTTTTTTTTGAATAAAAGTTTAATCAAATCAATTCTGATTAAATCAAAATTAAATCAATTTTGATTGATTAAATCAAATTAAATCAATTTTAATTGATTAAAATCAAATCAAATCAATTTTAATTGATTAAATCAAATTAAATCAATTTTAATTAATCTCTATTCTCTTAAAGATTAATTAAAATTAAGCTTAGATATAAATTTTATTAATAGGTAGATAAACCGCATTAACAGGAATGGTAATATTTCTATTGCGTGTCTAAACTTGATATTTGGAGCCTTTTACCGTACATGTAGCTGGTAAAAATTGATCCTCTAGGTATTGTAAGGTTTGAAAAGCATTTTGTGTGAGATCTCTCTTGTGTATTATGTTTAAGTAATTAAAAATACGGTCGCGTGTCAGAGTGGTGTTCGGTACCAAGTTAGGCAATTCTCAGCAATGAAACCCTAAACGGTAAAAATAACGAGCTTTCGTTTCCAAACGAAACCCCGTATCTTATTTAATAATTCCTTAACCTGAGATTGTTTTTCAGGGGAATATAAAAAAAGCGAAATGAAAAAGTTAATTGCTCATACATAATGTACTTCTAATGTACTGTACTTTCGCCACATATCAAATATCAGTATAATTCAACCGATCCGTCTTCATTACTTTATAAATCTCCCAACATGAACCAACAGCAATTGGCGCGTCACCCATTAAAAAGAGCTAATGTACTGTACTTTTATTCATCTACTTTTTCCTCATAAAATTCACGTATGTATAATTCAACAAATATCAGCCTTCATTATTTTATCGATTCTTTCAGCCTGAATCAACAATAATTGACGTCCCCTATTTTCAAAGAAAAGAAAAAAAGAAAACAAATTTTGCGTATATACATTTTAATATTTAATATTAACAAAATAATTATTATTTTATAATTATAAATTCACCTTTCAAGATTTTACGGAACTAAACTTTGTTACAATACCGTCAATATTCGAAACATTAAACAGGGATCTTCAATCTTCTAGGAGTCTGAAAAAAAAGATTAATTGAAATTTTAAGTTATTTACGATTGTTGATACGCCCCGTTTTTTTTTCTTGGTGAGATTTTCTTTTAAAGGATGCTTGTTATACTTTGAATGTTCTATTATCTTAATTAATTGGTCTTCCTTTTTCTTCTTCATTGGCGCAACAGCCCCATGGTGGGCCAAGGCTGTCTGCCTGCTGGAAGATAATTAACTGGTCTAAGTCTATTTAATCTCTTTATGTCTATTTAGATCTATTAAATCTAATTTTTAAATAACTAAATTTCTGTAGTGATGTTGGTTTAACAGCTAAGCTAATATTAAAATGGTAATTTGCTATTTTAAAAAATGATTTGTTAGAAATGGTGCAATCTATCACGATGTTGCAAAGTTGGCTCTAAGAATGCTGATTCCATTTGCAAACACCAATGATTGTAAGACAGCTTTTACCACACTATTTGCTAACAACAACAACATAAAAAAATCCTGAAACAGCTAAGACGTGACAAGTGATACGAGGGCTACACTGGCCGAAACAAAGCCAAAACATAAAAGAACTGGTTCAGCTGAAGTAGGTGGATCTATCCCATTGAAATATACATTTTCTGATTAAGATTATCCATTTTCTGGAGAAATAATTGTTTGTCAAAAAATATTTTACTAACAGAGGCCACCCTATAAGTTTATTGGGTTAATTTAAATTTTAAAAGGGTCCACGAGTTGTCAAAAAAATATTTATAGAGACCATTACGCAAGTTATCCTAAATAAGATAGATAGAGGTATTCAAAAGTAAGGGTTTTATACTGACAGAACTACCTATATCTACTCATTAAAAAGCCGCGTCGTCGATAGGAAAATATTATTCAAATTTCCAACAAAAGTCGCGAAACACTGTCGATAGCTGCTTTTTGCAGTACCACCGCTTAAGAGTTGAATTCATTCCTCAGTTTTCTAAACCGCATCGAAGATGATGCGAATTACTTTGCGTAGGTTCTGTTCAATACTGAATATACCTTCTACATCTGTAGAACAATGAACAGAGGTTACCTCCCTTATTTAGGTAATGATAACTCCCATAATATTATCGATGATGAAAGGGAAATATGGAAGTCAACAAGTGGTTGGGGATGCATAAAAATGAAATCATTAAGTCCCTTTTTTTTCACAGAACTGACAGTGACAGGACTCATTTACTATGACATGTTGGAAACTTTGCTGTTCCATAGATTTCTACAAATTTCATCTTTCAGCAAAATGGCGTTCCACCTTAACTTTTATAATGATGTTACAGATTTTTTTAATCTGACATTTTCTGGTCCTTGGATTAAAACTGGAGACCCCACTGCCTGCCCTCCCTGATTTCCAGACGTAACATCGTTGGACTGTTGATCGATGATTCATTAAAATGATTGTGCTTCAGCGAATGGCTTGCAATTTGGATGATTTGAAATAGCTCATTTCAGTAGTAGTTGATTTAATTACTCAATTGTAGACCCACTAATGATGTTCGTAATAAATTCAGTGACTTGCGAATAAACTTGAGGAGTTGCTTCTTAATTCAACTGAAATTTAAAGCTATTTACGTATGGCTCCATCATTATGAGTAATTTGTGGATATCTTTAGCCCTGGATATTAGTATAGCGGAACTTATTGAATGTGTTATATTTCTTTACCTTTGTGATTTATGTGAGTGACCATATGAGATTGAATACAAACAAAATTTATAATAATTGACAAAATATTTTTAGAAAAATAAACTACAACATACAATGAAATAATCTATAAAAAATTATATATGAACTAATAATAGTACTAAGTATCATGTATATGGAATTAACGAAATAATTGTTAAAAGAACTTCAAACGTCAATATTTTTCTTGTAGAAGGAAAAGAAACTCAAAATTTAACTCATTGGTATTTATTACACAAATTTGATTTATACTTATTGAAGTGGTATAGCCTTCTAAAAATAGATATTTGACGAAACGAAGAAAAACTGATTTTTTCGAAATTATCTGAAATATAATTATCATTGTCCATTCCTGTTGAAATAAAGCTGAAGTCAGACACAATACTTTTCATTTCTTTATTATGTAAATGTATAATGTACAGACATGAAAGTTAAAGCATAAAATTAACAATTTTTCTGGCCAAAAAAAAACAAAACATTGTTTCAAAAAATGGAGTTTTTAAGTCATATTACCTTAAAAAAATATTGTACATTTTCTTTACTTTTACTTTGATTAAATTCTTCGCTTTTAAATGAAAATTATTTCATATTTTGATAAATTTTTCATTTATTTTTTAATTTCGTATTTAATTTTCAATAATGTAATAATTTTCAGAAAAAAATGAAAAATAAATGTTTTTCCAAGATGAATTATTCACGGAGAATTTTCAATATGCTATATATATACTTGAATTCAATATGAATTATCATTATTAGACCTAACAATGTTGGTATTGATTTTTCCTATTACTATTCATTCTATTCATGGGGAATAACCCTTGATTAGAAATAATATTAAAATATATAGAACTCTCTATCTGAAATATGAATATAATATAAATTTAAATACAATAATAATGCAAATATAAAATAATAAAAATATAAAAAAAAAATAAATATTAAATATAAAATAAATATTAATATAAAAGTATATAGAACTCTTGAATAGTAATAATATAACCTTTAAATAGAAATAATTACCCATTTTTAAACTACTATTATATAGTAGCCAGATAAATATTCTTGATTGATAATAAATTTAGTAACTTAAAAGACAAAAATCTAATATTCCATAGCTTAAAATTTGTTTTTTCTAAAAATGCGCAAATGAATAATCTATTTATATTTAAGTGTCACAATAATGTAGTTATATATAGAGCTTTTGCTATTCTTTACATTGAAAGTTAGTACCTATTAGATTTTTCTAAAAGTTAATCCGGTTTTAAATATTAGAAATGTTTATTGCTATGTGTTTACACACACATATATATATATTATTGTATTGAAGTGCTTATTAATACCCAGACTACGTATAAATTTTCTTACTATATTCCCATTTACAGTTATAAAACGATTTGTTATCGAAAGACATTACTTAAGCTTAAAATAACTTTCAAATCTACAGATTTAAACAGAGCTATTATTATGTAAAACACATAGCGAAATAGTCTTACGAATTTTTGTTGTACCATAATATAGGAAAGAATTACATAGAAAGGGAATAGTTAAATGCAGGATTTTCCTACTGAAATAAAAATTTTAAAAACGTGCAAATGCATATGCATAAAAGTACTTATCTACAATAAGCATACAGGTTTGAATATTTTTATTATTATGTTAGCTATGTTTAAAGTATTTTAAACAGAAAACCATTTTATTATCAACCCTTACATCTTTTCATAGTATACAACAGAATTCCCAGTTTAGAAGTAATATCTCCATTATAAACTGAATATTTATGCTTTTTGACTTAGTTCGAAAGAACATCACTTCTATTTTAAGTAATAAGTAGTCTTATTGGCATTTCAGCTTTTGTTTTACTTTTTATTAGTTTTTTTTTTTTAATTAAAAATCGAAGAGAAATGATAGATAAAATTAGTATTAAATTATTTTAAATGTATCGAGTAATTATTATTATTTATTTTATTTATTTCAATAAATAAAAATAATTACTGGATGTATTTAATTTAATAAATAAATATTTATTGATGAAAAAGTTAAAATAATCACTTGAACGTTAAATTCCGATTTCCTTTCTAATAATTATTTTTCACTGAAACTTATTATTATTTTGATCCTTATTAGTTAATAGTAATAAGTATGACCTAACGTTGTCAGATTCAGTAAAAAATATGTTTAATTTGCTAAGCTCTATTGAGTAAATATATAAATGAACATTAAAAAATTCTATTTATTGAAAAACATCTATGAATTCGTTTCGTAGTATTCGTAATATCTTATAAAGTAGGATATTACGAATTGTTTAAATAATATTTTATTTTGTTTAATTTTAATAGATAATATTTTGAGGAAATTAAAAATATAATTCTGAAATAGTCAAGAAACTAACAGTTTTCCTTAAGATTTTCTTTTCGAAACCATAAGTTAAATTTTTTAAATGCATTTGCAAATGAATATATATCTTCATTATAAATTGCACGTTTTTTTTTTTTTTGTATTTTGAAGAGATGCATTACTGAAATCATATAATTCATTACTTGTTGATAAATGAAGCATGTGCATTGCCAAAAATGAAATATGCTGTATACCAACGGTAGAATTTGAACTAATAGAAACGATGGAACTTGTCAAGTTGTAGAAGATAAAAATAAAATAGAAAGTAAACTGTCTGGTGTCGTTAGAAGTTGGAAATGCCTCTGAATATTTCGTGAAGAAAAAATTCCGTATTTCTTATCGCAACTTCCAGCATTCAGTGGCATAATTTCTAGATCACCGGAGGAAAAAAATTGAAGACACGTTAAAGGAAGGATGAATAACTGCACGGTTTTTATTTTATATATCTGTTTCTATATCGCTATCTCCGATTTGTGTTATAGAGACAACCAGGAATCTGAACTTATAATGCAGGAAATATCTAAGTTCCAATATATCAGTTCCCGCAATTTGAAGTCATTGTTATAATGTAGTTTTTTTTGCATTCAATCATTTTAATATAAGAACACTTTTAGAAAATTTTGAAGTACTTTTGATCAAAATACAATTCGTAAAATGAAAATTATGAATGAAATATAAGAAATTATAGAAATCTTCCTGTCTAAATTAAAATTTTGTTGGGATGTACTAATATGCTACAAATAATATACATTTGACGCATTTGTTGTTGTTGCCGTGCCCGTGAACAATACAAGAAAATCAAATATCGTGGTGTTCCTGAATAATATACGCTATGTTGATTGCCAGCTCGAAGTATAAATCCTCTTCCGAGGGATGGCCCAGATAATGCATGGTCTCTGCAATAGCTGGGCAATCAAAAGACATGACGAGGAGTGAGCTCGACATCAGGGCAGGTGCCCCATTTTTTTTTGGTATTTTTAACGCCATCAGCAGAAATGATCATATTTTCGTGGTGCTTCTTCCTTAATTTGTGCGAGTAGTAGTTGTTTTTCTATCAACATTTAGTTCTGTAATGTGGTATTTAATTTTAATCTTACTTGATTTAGTTGAAGGAATTGTAAGTTTACATTTTGCCAAGGCATTTGCATCTGCAAGGGAAGTAAGAATGGCAATTTGATTCAGATTTTTGCATCTTACCGCCATAAGAGTTTTGCATCTTCGCCAAAGAATCTGTAATTTCATTAAATTCCAAATCCACATGAGCAGGGATCCATTGCAGGATACACAAACCACATACTTTGATGCATTTAATTTATTTAATGAAATGAAAATCTTTTACTATTGTCAAGTAAATTAATTGTAGTTTGTTTCAAATATTGGTCAGTTTGACTTGAAGTCATTCATCACTATAAAGACAAAGCAGATTCAGCAGAAAGATGTAGCAGATTCAAAATCACTCAGAGTGCACTATCGAGGGCCTGGTAAACTGCACCCAAAAATGTTGCAAGAACATCCAAAGAAAGAACTCTTGCACCCCCGATCCATTTTTTAAAAAATACTTTTAGATCTAAAACTAGAAATATCACAAAGTGTTGTAGCCAGTTCGACATTATTATTTATATAAAGGGATATTTTCAAAAAGAAACCCCGATCTTCAAAACTCGGAGAAACAGTTGAGCACATTTTGTTTCAATGCACAAAATATGTAGAACCAAGAAACAAACTTCAAGACGCTTTTGGATATAATGTTCTTTCTTACTCTTGGATATTTTGTATGTCAGAGGATGCCTATTATAAGATAGCAATGATACTTCAATTTCTACGAAAAGTCTCGTAACCCTGTAAGCTATGGGGTACTCCGCGTTTTCTTTCTGGGGATTATTACTTTTTATTCATTTTTTATATCAAGTACAAGTTATACTTCATATGTTCAAATCATCGTTCAACTGTTAACATATTATGGTATATTTGATCTGCAGTTTTATTCGTTTCTTTCTTTTTCAAATTTACTCCCTTATTTATTTTCTTTTGGTTGCTGAAAAGTACGAGCATCGATACTATTCTTTTAAAATATAATTTGTAATCCGTCATAAGCGATGAATTCAATAATTTCGAGTTTTAGAGCAGTTTCTTTATAAAAGTTTCCTTTTCACTTTTGTCAATTTTTGTTATCTGTAGTATTTTAAACAGCATTTGGTTAAATTAAGATAAAGCACCAAGTCAAGTCAAAAAAAGTTTATAAATTACATAAAAGCCAAGAACTAATCTTGCTTTACTGAAATAATGGGCCGACCAGATTTTTTTATTCAAATCGAAATTCGAATGGTTTTCATTACAATTTTTCTATTAAAATATGTATAACTCGTCTATCTATATAAATTCCTTTATGAAGGTTTCATTTTAACTTTCTTCAATTCCTGTTATCTGTATTATTTTAAACAGCATATAGATTAATTGAAAAAGCAGCATCAGCTAGCATACATCTCAAAGCACCAAGTCAAGTCAATTCAATTCAAGTCAAAAAAATTTATGAAGGATAAATTAAATAAAAAGTCAAAAACTAATCCTGCTCTACTGAAATAATGGCCCTGACCTGATTATTTTTTATTCAAATAGCAATTCGAATTGTTTTAACTTTTTTTTTCCTCTTAATATATGTACAACTCGTCTATCTATATAAATTTCTTTTCAATTTAATGAAAAAAAATTCCAGTAGTATCCTTCGATGTTATTTTTTATACCACTGCTGAGAGCTTACTTTAAAAGCTGCGAGAGTTCATTAGATAAAATGAAATCGAGTTAGTAAGCAAACCATCATCTTCAGAATATCAACGATGCTTTAATCAATTTATCCATGCCTCTCTCGGATCTCAAAAAAAGCGACTTCTCTCATTAATTACAGAGGTTTTCTTTTTAAAAATAATATTAACTTTTTAGCTAATTCGATCAAGTCTCAAGATGGAGCATCTGATGAATTAAATATTTTATTCTTTGCAAAAGAGTTCGTAACTTAGATAATATTAAGTCTTTTTAATAATTTGTTTCAGAATTATAATGCATATTCTCTTTCGTTTTTATCCACTTTGATGTAACTCAAATTTTAACTCGGTGAATATTATAGGGATAGATTGTACTTCCAATAGTGATTTAATTGTAATAAATAATAACAAAATTATTATAACGATTTTTAACGATTAAGGGAATTATAACGATTTTTTTCTAGTAAAAATTTAATTTATTTTTTATATAATATAAGGTAAATAAATTTTAAAAAATTTTTTAGAAAGCAAAAATAATAATAATAATAAATAAATAATAATAATAATAATAAATAAATAATAATAATAATAATAAATAAATAATAATAATAATAATAATAAATAATAATAATAATAATAAATAAATAATAATAATAATAATAAATAAAATAAAAATAATAAAAATTGTGTATCTCAAATAGGTTTTTAATTTGGAAATTCACATAGCTTTAAGACTAGACTTAACTTAAGGACTTCTTGCATAGCCTCTAGCTAGCTTTAGGACTTAAGGACTCCACGCAAATGAGAATCGATTACTAGATTCTCACTTGCGTGGGAATAAATTGAAAAGTTTTGAGGAAACTAAAAGAATTCTCTGAAAGTCACCATTGATTGTATTATTATAAATATGAAATCAAGACATCTATAACAAATTAAAGCCCCCCACCCCCATTAACTGATTTTCTCCAAAGTCGTACCATATCTCTTTTAATAAGTCCTATTTCAATTAAATTAACTAAACCGGTGTTCAGAGTTAAGAGAATTTTTAGTATCTAGAAAACACCTGGATTACAACATTTAATAAGGAATAAATATTTGTAGCATTATATTTGAATATGGTATTAGACTATTTATTTATGTATTAAAATATTTAAGATTATAAGATTCTTATTTGCGTGGAAATAAATTGAAACGTTTTGATGAAACTAAAACAATTTTCTGAAGGGCACCATTGACTGTATTATAATAAATATGAAATCATTACATCTATGTCTAATTAAAGCCCTTTTTCATTGTTTTTCTTCAGAGTCGTCCCATATCTCTTTAAAAAAAAGCCCCATTTCATTTAAAGCTAAATTGGTATGTAAAATTAAGAGAATTTTTATTTCTGGTCGAATATCTCCAGCAATATTGGAAAATATTGGATTGTTTGTAATGAAATTAGATATGTACATCGTTAGTATAACACAAAAATATTATAAACCATACAACAGTGATGATACATTCATTATCGTGTGTAAGACTCGTCCCCCGCAGAAAGTCTAAAATTGAGCTTAAAATATCGAACAAAGAAATTGGTTAATAGGTCTCTGTTTACATTACATGAAGTTTATGAGATAATGTGGAAACTCATCCAACAAAGCTGTTTTGAGGCCTGATAGATTTGGGGTGGTGGAAGGCGCGTTGTAATTGCCTCCACTAGAGTGTCCCAAACAAGCTCTATAACGTTTAAGTGTGGCGATCTGGCTAGCCAATCCATTCGGCGGATATCCTTATTTTTCTGACATTCATCTACCAGTCCAATGTTGATGTGGTTTGTCATCCATTAAAATGACCATTGAAAATGCGAACTTAGGATCCAAGATCTCATCCTTTTCACAGCAATCGAGCCTCCAAAGAGATGATATAAGAATGAATGAGAGAAGATAAATCTAATATAGCTCTTCACGAGACATTAAACCTCCACTCACATAACCAGCGGTTCACTGGTTCTTTCCAGTAGAATGTGCGTCGATAATAATTAGTGGTTAGATTGAAGTGGGACACATCAGTGAATTGAACGGTCCTTAACTGATCTCTGGTCGATGATTTTGGCACCATGTTAAACGGGCTTTCCGTTGCTCTGGAGTAAGAGGAATAAATACAGCAGCCACTAATAAACAGATCTCTCACCTGTAGCTTCCAGAAAGTAATAACCCTTGAAAGTTCGAGTTCCAATGCCATTTTAACTTCAGAAAATGGTTAGCAGCTGTTGCTTTTCTATTTACTGGAGACTAGGTCATCCATTACAATGTTGCCTCGCTGCAATGGATGACCTTGTCCAGTGTTTCTCTTAGAGATCTAGTATCCTTAAAGAGTATTAACTGTAGTATCATTAAACTCAGTATTTCTACGATTCGCCACCTCATTCCCCATCCAAACGTTGGTGGTTACTCTTTTTAACTGTTTGCTTTTGAATTTCCTCGAATCTTGGAAAAGAAAAGCAGTATACGGAATTCTTCTAGGTGTGGGAGAGAACAAAACGCAGACGTTGCCACGCAGGCTTATAAATCAATTTCTCTACATGAACCACCCACACATGCGTATGCTCTCAGGTATTCAGAAATCTATCTTTTGTTTGGCAACATTAGCTTTTTGTTTTTCTTTTCATACTTTTCAAGAAAATCGGCAAAATATACGAAGTCTCTTAATTTTGAACACCAGTGCAGTTAATAAACTACACTATTTTTTTATATTTAAAATTTAAAAAATAAACCAATTTCTCCCGGGCTTAAAAGACAATTTTTACAGTATTTCAGATACTAAATTAATTTAAATTCTTTGTCTTTACCTTATTAAGTCTTGCTAATCTTCTTATTATTCACCTACATGTTTCGAGAATAAATTTAATTAGTTGAAAGTTTATTGTAATTTTAAAGATAAATTTAATTAAAAAATATTTATCCATCATGACAAAAAGAAAATTCAGTCTAAATCCCCTGTTATTTTTGATTGAAATACGAATTTTCTGTTTAAATTTTTTTTTAAAAATGTCGGTCATTATTTGATTCTCCCTCATTTTGCTCAATGATAGCTGCATATAATTAATTCCTTCAGAAAATCAGGATTTTCAAGCATTTTAGTTTAATAAAATATCAAATCTTTTTATCAATTCATTATAAAATTTGGATGCTAACATGACATGCATAGTACAAATATATTTTGTTTAGATATATTGTAACTCACTATATACATAACATTAACCTGAATAGAACATTTTAATTTTATTAAAAATTAAATAATAATTATATTTTATATACATTTATTTTTGTATTTACAGGGTTTTCTTCCATAAAAAAAAAAATTCAAAAGTGAATATTTTTTAACTGAAAAATATTTAGAGATTAATTTTTAGGAAACACTTAATCATGACTTGGCTGTAATGCATGCATGCTGACATGCAAAAGGATAAATAATCGAATCAACTGGTGGCGTGCGTTGCAGTTACAGTTTTCATAAACGAAGAGACACGAGAGAGATGTGTCAGCTTGTTTAATCATTTCTTGAGATAATGGTATTGCTTGGTGGTAGTATTACGGGATTCTCCTGTATGACAGCAAATGTGCTGGCAGTTACGCTTGCCTATAGGCAATAAACCCTGTATATATCCATCGGTAAGCTCTGTTCTTGAATACTTCGCAAATCTCTAAGTCTCACATTGGGTTGTAAATATATGAAACTAATAAAATCAAAGCTATTTTATATTATCTGATAAAAAAAGTTAGTTTTTCTAGCAAAATAAAGAAATTAAAATTTTTGGATTTAGCCAAAATATGTTTATATAAAATTAATTTATTTTATATGCTATTTAAAAATGAAGTACCAGATGAATATTAATGTAGAAGGACAAACGTTTTTTGAATGTCTGTGACCATGTTTTATCAAATAACTATTCTAAAAATTATAATATTAAGCCCTTTTAGGCATAATTCATGACTATGTTGTAATGCGGGCAAGCTAGTGAATGAATAAATGAGGTTTTGGCTATTAATTGGTAGCTGGCATTCCGGCCACTACTTCCGGAAACAAGTGAACTCTATAGCAATCGTAACAGCATATGTGAACTTCTCGTATCAACAGCCAGTTTGCCTTGTGGGATTTTCTAAGTTTCTTCACAAACGCTATTCAAATACGGGTAGTTGTTTCATAAAGTCATACTAAACTCCGCCCTTCTACCCAAAGGTAAGCTGTTCGTAAACACTGCATAAAACACGAAGCCACCAATATAAAAAAATACTAACAACTTGTTTAAATGGTTTAAGATAAAAGTACCCACTCAATATTATTAATATAACCGCTTTAAATATTTTTACAGAGACAAATCGCAAATTGATTTTATCTTTCCAGCAAGTCTGAAAATAATTTGATTAAAATATTGGGCTGATTCAAAATTGAGACGAATCTTCCTGAATCATGAAAGCTCTTATGAGAATTCATGGGTGGAAATTGCGATTTATGGTGCGTGGATTACCGTCTTCTATTCTCAGCTCCTGAATAAAAGGTCGTGCATCCGGAAGACAGGAAAAAGCAAATCACGAAAGCAAAGCAAACAGCTGGGCTCTCTCGAGCTATATTTTTTAAGTGACATTCCAGACTCATATGTTGTTTTATCTAAGCAAACTACAAGCTGCGCTGGAACGTGCGCGTTTTTAGGACTCTCAGCCTTTGCTCGTAACTTAGTCCTCTTCTTTATGGTAAGTCCTGAAACCTGTTTTCCGCTGAGAGTAAACATAGAAATTTGCTACGAAAGTAAATCTTCTTCAATGCACTTATTCAGCTCTGTGAAAAGATGCGTCTGAAAATCGGTAGGTTTTCGATCAATTTTAGATATTAAACTTCCTCAAGAATTCATTGGAACTTCACATAGTGTGCATACATAAAAACATAACATTTTAACCAGAAATTTTGTTTATCTATACAAGAAGGCTTCACCACCTACCCTTGTCTTGCCAGTCCTCGTTACTAAAGCTCTAATGAATGATGATGATAAATGGTGCATTGTTCTGGAAATTATTTTCACTCACTACAACTTCAGAGATGGATTAAGATCAGTTTATTATTAAAAAATTTAAATATCGTTGATTGGAAGTATCTAATTTTTAACTTCACACTTTTGAGCTTCTAGTTAGAAACTCATCAGAATTTTGACCTGCATGCTTGTTTTCTTGTAGTAGTTTAAACTATTGAAATAGAGGACACAATTGTCCACTTTAAGACTTATGTCTCTTAGAGATTCAGTTTGTTAGACTTGATGAATGAGTTTTTCTAATGATGAATTGGTTTTAACTCTGAAATTACTTCACAAGAGTAAGGAGAAAAAAGTGAGGTTGAAAAACAATCGTTAGATTCTTTTGGACCATTGTTGAACAGTGGTATCACGTAGTTAGCTTACAGGAGGATAAGATTTGAATTTGCCAGCATGTGCTGAATTCAAGCATAAGGTTGCAATCACTATTATAATAAAGATCTGATCATAATTGCGATCTAATCTGGAGCGTCTTATATAACCAGTCAGAATATTAGCTGGGAATTTTTAAAATTTTCACGTACACGATATATAAATATGACACCCTGAAAACCCTCCTGCAAAGTACTGATCTCAAATAATCACCTGTAGCTGTTCTTTTCGTATTCTTTATATCGAAAAATAAATCAGTAATTGGGTTTCACTGGTGGCGTACTCTGCAATCATTGTTTTCAGAAAGGGGACATTGGATAGCGATTGTGACATCTTCAGTATGACTGTATCGCATGGACAGTCAAGCTATAAGAGTTTTTCGGATTTTCTTTCACATTCGGCGTAATTATCCCTTTTGTAGCTATTTTGTAGTCTTCTCAGAAGACACTGTCCTACCATCATCATCTCTGCTGCTGTTCTGTTTATGGAATATATGTGTAAAACAAGGGCCATCGATGAACACTGAATTGATGAAGCGCAATATATAAATAAAGGTTCTATTAGCAAGCATTAATAAAATTCATTTGTAAAATTTCGGAAGGAAAAAATTATATGGTTAATAAAAATAAAAATTGTTGTATTAAAATTGTTGAATTAAATGCATAATTTATAACAGTAACTATTAAGATTTTATATTTAAAAGGTGAGTTTCTGCTGGATATTAAATCCCTACATTGTAGAAGGCTAGACTATCGAAATCTGATCTATTGCCCACAGGGCAATTTTTAGAAATTTGGAATTGACTTTTATTCTTTGTATGAGAAATTTATAATTTAGTTTACTCGAAAATGAATAATTAACGCTAACTTCACTAAGATCAAAACATTCTTTGTCACAACTGCAGACTCTGTCACAACTTTGACTGTAAGTTCAAGTGATTCCGGTTGAAAATGCTTGTCTTAAAACAGCATACTTTTAAAATATTACAGCAAATCTATACTTATTTATTGGTTTTTATACTTAATTTTGCAAATGTAATTTTTATGTATAACAATTCAGGAGAAAATGTGAGCTTCAGTCTGAAGCAAATACCTAAAAGTAATTAAAAATGAAGAGAATGAATAGGAATTTTAAATAATGATGTTTAATTGTTTATACAAAAAATGCCCTTGAAATATTGTATATACTGAACTTGAGCATTTGTAAAAAATTTTCTCAAAGCTATATATATATATATAGTATGTATCTAATATGTGTGTATGGTAGCTATGCATCTTTTTTACCTTTTATAATATATAAAATATTTGACTTATATTGTTAATTCCAGCATTTTCAATCCAGTACTTCTTCGCACATTTAAACTTGTGATTCAAATGTAACTTTTCTTGAACAATTATTGCGTTTGTTTACCATTTAACCTCGTTAGAAAGTTAAGCACTTAAAGTTATGACACAAAATTAAATATATCAAAAGACAAATATTTGGTCATCTTTTTTTATATGAATCGAGAAAAACAACACAGTTATTTTTTTAATACAGAGCAGAAAAAAATTCCATTCTTTTTTTGGCTGGAGTAACGTCTGAAGTGCTTTCATTAAGATAATCCGTTGGAACTGGACCCAGAGATTTTTGGCTCTTCCTGGAGTCTCAGTCATCGCCCCTCTTGCTGCATGGCAACGGTAATTTGCTTCAACAAGTTAGCTTGTGTTTTAACACTTTCTTCCGATCAAGAACGGGAGTAACAAGAACACCGCTTAACTGTCTGCTTCTTGCGCGTCGCGGAATATATAGCGTCGGTATTTAATGGAAACTAAGAAAACGTTAAATTGTCAATGCAAATTTTTTTCTTTATAAATTAGATAGTTATGATAAGTAAGCACATCAGTTCTTTTTATGGACACTAATAAAGTCACTCTTTTAGTTTTACTTGATTTCTTGTAGAATATATATTTTTTTATTCCAATGTCTTGACTTCGTTTTTATCCCCATTGGTGGGAAACTTTTAGCAGTGTATGTCGAGATGAAATTGTTGAATCACAACCAAAAAAAGGAAAATATAAGAGACATCTTATTCGGAGTTTTCTTAAGGCTAATTGCCGATAAGGAAGAGACTCGCAAAACCACCCAACAACAGCAAAGTATTTCCTAAAACAAGCTGGTTTACCATTTTAAGTGACTTACCAGACGAAGATATAGACAGCACCTGTAACCTTTTGTACTGTCTGCTGCTTGTTTGTCGCGAATATAAAGTCGGTATTTAATGCAAACTAAGAAAATGTTAAAAATGTCAATGCATATTTTTTTTTCTTTATTTCCTTTCTTTATAAGTTAGATAGTTATGATAAGTTAGCAAACAAGTTTTTTTTTATGGACACTGTTAATAAAGTCATACTTTTAGCTTTACTTGATTTTTGAATGTTTGTACAATATTTTTTTCCGAGCTCTTGATTTGATGTTATCGTCCATTGGAATGGAAATTTTTAGCAGGTGTTGGTTTTGGTTGGTTTATGGTTGTTGAATCACAACCATAAAAAGGAAAAAGATAAGAAACATCCTACTCGGGTTTTCTTAGGGCTAATTGCCCCCATGTTTGTGACATATGTTAAAATAACCAGGAAGAAATTCATAAAACCACCCCAACAAACTACCCCAAAGTATTGAATAAAACAAGCTGGTATACCATTTTAAGTGGCACTTATTAGACGAAGATACAGACAGCACCTGTAACTTTTTATATTGCTGAGCCTTTTACTTGTAACTGCACCTGTAACCTTTTTGTACTGCCTGCTGCTTGCTTGTTGCGAAATATATAAAGTCGGTATTTAATGTAAACTAAGAAAACGTTAAAAATGTCAATGCATAATTTTTTTCTTTATTTTCTTTCTTTATAAATTAGATACTTAAGATAAGTTAGCAAGCAAGTTCTTTTATGGACACTAATAAAGTCACACTTTTAGTTTTACTTGATTTCTTGAATGTTTGTACAACTTATACAGACAGCATCTGTAACCTTTTGTATTGTTGAACCTTTAACCTTTAACCTGTAACCTTTTGTACTGTCTGCTTCTTGCTTGTCGCGAAATATATAAAGTCGGTGTTTAATGTAAATAAGAAACTTAAATTGTCAATGCATAATTTTTCTTTATTTCCTGACGTATGTTAAAATAATAAGGAAGGAACTCGCAGAACCTACTCAACAACAATAAAGTATTTCCTAAAACAAGCTGGTTTACCATTTTAAGTGGCACTTATCAGACGGTGATAGAAACAGCACCTGTAACCTTTTGTATTGTTGAAGTCATAACTTGAATCTAGTCTATTCTCTAACAGCTAAGCCATGGTCGATTTTTACTATACATAAAGGAATTCACCAATATGGGTTCCATAGTGTCTTGATTTAAATATGTGATTTACGATTAAAATATATATACTTATGTAAATTAAATTGTTTATAAAATCTTTCTTTGGTTTGTTTATTTTGTTCCATTCAAAATATTTATAAAATAAATCAATACAATAATAAATGTGAAATTTGAATTCAGTCTCAGCGTAATATTTAATTTGATCAGTGTGTAGAGAGGACCTGATGGCTGAGTGACTGGCGCACGGTGCCACAGGTTGCGGGTTAGAGTTCCGGTGATGATATGGATGTTTGCAGTGGTACGGAATCCGCTTTAAACCTTAGGGTCCCGGTCTAATGACTGTAGAGCGTTAGGGGTAGGTCTGGCAACCCTTACTTCGTAAAAAGAAAAATATCTACTCTCTCGAAATCTGCCAATAGACAGACGGTCTTGGCCCACCATGGGGCTGTTGCGCCAATGATGATGATGAGTGTGTAGAGAATTTCAATTTATTGTGCAATTTACTGATCTAGGTAATAAGTAGATAGCTTTATTAGACTTCTTGAATATTAAGTAGTTTTCTAAGTTTCGACAATTACTTGCTGAATTGTTTTTACTGCAGTAATTAATTTTAGTTCTAGTGGAAATAAGACATTTTTATATAAGTTCTACAATTAATGCTTAATGATTAAAAATATTAAATTCTTATAAATTTTTTGCCAAGCAAAATTGTTTTATCTGAATTCATATAAATTCAAAAGTTAATAAAAATGTCAAAGAAAATATGAAAAAAAAAAAAAACGACTTGGAAAAAAATGCTTTTTGTGATTTGGAATCTTGCATTTATTTTTGATAAAATAAGAATTTCAAAAACATTCGTTCTTTTACGATCGTTGTTTACAAACGTGATAAATCTAAAAATAATGCTTACTCAAAAGTTAGCTATTTGATTAAATTTACATTTCGCTTAACTCCATATGACAAGGGAAAAATAAATACGCTAAAATAAAATATATCGACATATGTTTTGAAGATATGCAGCATAGGCACTTAGATTAAAATATCGAAAACAGACGTTTTCAATAGAAAATAATGATACGAATATCTTGGAAAACTTGATAAAAACAGAAATAGGATGATTTTTCAAGCATAAATATATATTGTTGTTGTTGTCGATCCCTCATGGAAGGAAGGAAGAGGGGGCAGCTTCTGTTCTTGATGGATCACCCGTAGGTAAAAGTCTGACTTCTACTTCGTGTCGCTGAAGAATGAGAGTAGTGCCTTCCTGGAGGACTTTTAGGTGGAATTTCCTAGCGTTTACGTATCATATGGGAGAAAACCCCGGAAAACCACCACCAGATAGTCTGACTAACGAGACAAGATGTTGCACATAACAAACGAATCGAGTAGCATAAATATATAACAATAAGGAAACATTCTAACAAACTAGACATGAATTTTGATTCTGAAATCTAAATCAAGCGAAAAGTATTCTTCATATCACGTTAAAGATGGCCTGATGGCCAATTGTGGCTAGCGCTTTGGCCTTCGGCACCACAGGCTTCAGATTTGAATCCTGGCCGTGGCATGAATGTTTGTTAGCGGTTCAGAATCCACTTTAAACTGTAGGACCAGTTCTGTTTACCATGTGCACAAGATGATCTTAGAGCGACAAACCAAATTTTAAAGATTGCCAATTGTCTAGCTCTCTGATCTTTGGTATCGCGGGTTTTAGGCTCAAACCCTGGTAGTTTGATTTGTCACTTTACTGTTATTTTGTACACACTTTGGACTAATTAGACTGGGACCTACAGTTTAATGCGGATTCCGAAATATTAGCCAACATCCATGCCACCATCAGGATTCAAACTTGAAGCCTGTGGTCTAAATGACAGAGCACTAGCCAATTGACCATCAGGCCTCCTGGCGGTGGCATAGTTGTTCAGAATCCACTTTAAGCCATAGGTCCTGGTCTCACATGACTGTAGAGGGTCAAGGAGCCCGATCAGACTTCTCCCATACATCATTTCCAAACTGTATAGGGGCAACTCAGCTCTGACACTGTGATGTGGTGTGGTGTGCAGTCTAAAGTGTGCAAAAAAAAAAAAAGATCTTAGAGCAACAAACCAAATCAAATCTCTTAAAAAAAAAAAAAAAAAAATGCCATCGGCAGATTAGAAGAAAAAAAATTTTATCAGTAGGTTTTAGTTAAATATTTTTATACATCCGATACATTAAAAAATAATCTCGATTTATTAACTTAAAGAAGTTTTTTTTTAAAATAATATCCCATAATAAAACTGAAAATTTTCATTAATAATTGTTAAGAAAATTAAAATCTTTCGCTTTAATGTGCTAACGATTTTCCGCTCTCTTATTTAATTTACGAAAGTGGGCGCTTTTGCTTTTTCTGACTCTTGTAGTGAAAGTCATGGGTTGTTCTTGGACTTCGAAAGGAACTTCATTAAAAGTTTGAAGTCGGTAATGACGACCGTTTAGTTATGCTTTTATTTTTCGTTTCACTTTAATTCTCTTATCATTAAGTACATTGTCTATTTAGTTAAAGAAGGGATGTTAATTTCTGAAAAATCTTGTTCTAGTCTCAGCATAAAATTTAAACTGATTATTGTATAGAATCGGTTCATGAATTTTGAAATCCTTCAGCTCTTATTTTCGAAATTAGAATTAATATTAAAATATTTTGTTTGAAAAATAAGTTATTATATTTGATTGCATTTCAATTTTCTTTGAAATTTCAAAAAAAAAAAAAAAAAAAAGAAACGATTTCCTGCTTTTCAGTTCTGATTATTTATATTTTTGTGGTTGTTGTCGTATCCCTCATGGGAGGAGTAAAGATGGGGAAGTTTCTGTTGTGGAGGAACACCCGTAAGTAGAAGTCCGACTACAGCTCCGTGTCGCTGAAGAAGGAGGACAGTACTTTCCAGGAGAACTTTTACGTGGAACTACCCCGCATTTGCGTATCGTAGGGGAGAAAACCCAGATTACTCCCATCAGGTAGTCCGACTAACGAGGTAAGATGCTGAACATCACAAACGCCATCGAGTCTCCACGTTTTTTTGAAACAGAGTTTACAACAAAGCTGCCAGTGGATTGAACCCCCATAATACTCACCAGGGGCGCACATTGCCACTGAACCACGAGTCAGGAAAATTGTTGAAATATTGTAAAAAAGATGAATATATTCTGAAACTTTCTTTTGATTTTTTTTTATCCATTTTTCTTTTGAGTCTATTCTATAAAATAAAATTGATGATTTGTTTCTTTAAATAATTTGTACAACATCAAATAGAAGGTTTGGATTGTCGCTGTATGGTTATTTTGTGCACAGGATTCGAATCTTAAGCCTGTGGTATGAATAGAAGGAGTTAAATTAAAGAAAGTTAAGCTTAATATTTAGCAAAAAATAAAACTTATAATAAGATAAATCATATTAATATTGAAACCAACTTATTTGGTGGGAAAGGAAGGACTCAATTCATGTGAATTTTTTTTAGAGAATGATTATTTAATTAGTTAAATTCTAGCGGTTTTCCATAGCTTATTGTGCATGAATATATTAAATACATTTGCAAAAATATCACAAAATGAATTAATGAAATGAATTAAATTTGAAATCTGTGAAAGCAGAATGTACCTTCACAGATTTCAAAGTGAATGAATGAAGAGTTGAATTCTAATGCATCATTTTATCATAATTCTAAATTAAATTAAATGTGGTTAGATAATTATTAAAAAGAAAGTTAAATGTTAATAGGTTGTTGATAGAAGTTAACAGTTAAGTTAAATGTTAATAGATTATTATTAAAAAAAAAAAATTATAAAAACTTATTTCCATTGTCCTAATTAAATAGAAAAAAATATTAGATAAAACTATTACAAGTTTGAAGGAATAAGCTACAATATAGTCAGAATATCTCAGAAAAATTCTTAGTTGATCTTTGCATTGTAAGTTGCCACCGGTTTCATAAATTCTACTAAAAAAATATTTATCGACCCTGTGCTGTTATTAAATTTTATAAAATCAGTGATCCCTTATTTTTTAATTAGATTTTCACACTGCAAAAGTATGCTTTTATTAAGTATATTGTGTTTAGGTTGCGGAATATCGTAATAATATATTTTTTTAAGATGCCGTATTTTAAAATATCGTGTTAAAGAGGGTGAGCCGTCTTGCTTTTTTAATCCTTATTTGAAATTTTAATTTAATTTTTGCGATGAAAATTTTAATAGAAACTTTTAAGAAAAAAATAGGCATTAATTTGTGATTACCTGTTATCTTAATCACAATTTATTTTTAATTATTGAAGTAGATTATGAAACCTAAATAGATTTCAAAATTAATTTTAAAAATATTGTTAACTTAAATCGTACATCTGATAACTAGTATATTCCCTTGAGCTAAATAAATGAAGTATAATCCAAACATATGTCTGAAGAAATATTGTTCAAAACCAAATTGGACCACATTGATCCATGCGGTTAAATTGGGTAATTAATCATAATATGAAATTCTACTGGCATATTATTATTACGTATGACAATAAATATTGTATATGTATAAATATTGTTTTGTATCAGTATTGTTAAATAATTAACATTGCCTATCAATACTAAAATTTTTAACTATATATCTACATAAAAATGAAAATATGTCAGTATTTCATTTTGTCGTAACGAAAAAAGATTATTATTAAAAAAAAAAGAAATTATAAAAAAAAATTATTTCCTTTGAATTTATTTCCTTTTCCTAATTAAATAGAAAACAAATATTACATAAAAATAACCATAGGTATAAATTAGCAATAAATTAGGTATGAAGAAATAAGCTACAATAAATTCAGATCATTAAAAACCATAAATCCTCATCAGATCATTATATTTATTTACATATTTATCCTGAATTTATGTATTTACGTAATGATTTGACGTCAAGAATAAATTAAAGCATTCATATATTTAGCGTAAATACATTTATAAGGGGTATAAATCTTCTTTATTGCGCTCTAGTTGTCATGATGACGTTTACGAAAAAAATATCGATTTGCGGAGTAAAGTTTAAAGAATGCATTCATCTGAATATTTTAAACATCACAGTGAAGAAGCCGAAAAATTATTTAAAAAACTCGCCATTTAAATTTTCTACCTAACTTTACGAAACGTATACCTAAATCTCTTTTTATTTATTTCTTTTTTTTTTTGCAAATTTTTTTCTACGCGAATAGGCATGTTAAAAATAATTTCAGCTAAGTAATTAAAGCAGGACAGTAATTTAAACAATTATTTTACTCAACATAACCCAGTTAAACACGTTGGAAATTTTTAACGTATATTTAGTTGTTAATTTTTTCATACAAAGAATTATATCTAACGCAATGAACACGGTATTTTACTAAATTTATGCCTAAAATAACTATTGCCACATCTGTTCTAATGATAGCATATTCTCACTTAAACTAAATCTTTCTTGCTGATTTTTGAAAATTGAAGTCAAATAACATAGCTTTTTTTTTTTAGTGAAATCCTTGATAAATTTTAAGGTTGTTAAAATTTATTATATGACTGAGTGTTTTCCATAAATTGAAAATAAAAGTTTCAAGATATTGATGAATTTAAAATAGTTTTTTCATTATTTTGCTTTGTTGTTTAAGTTTACAACCAATCATAGGAATTGATGAAAACGAAAAGGCAGTTCTTCTGGAAAAAAAAAAAAAGGAACAGAAGTTTCTGGACAGTGTCCTATCAATCACGTGTGTCCTAATCAGTGTCCTATCCTCTCCTTTAGAAGAAATATATGGGGCAAAATTAAGTCATCGTATGTTAGAGAATTATAAGTTTTTTCAACATTACATATCTAATTGCAGGATGAATACATAAGATATAAAATTTAATTTAGGTAGAGAAATAATATTTAATGAATATTCTTTGTACCATGAGTATGAGAAACCGTTTTTAGTATTTAATAGAGAACTCGTTTTGTGGGAAGAATTGCAATTTTTTTTTCCACAGTTTCCGGATATCAACCCCATTGGTCATTTGGAGGAGGTTTTAAATAATAAATTCTAACAATTATTGTTGATCCACTTCCAGAACAGATGATCTAAAAATTGCTCTTCAAGAAGAACAGAATTCTATTTCGCATACAATTACTTCAGAACTGGTCGAACACATGCCACGAAGATAATAAGCAATTGTAAAAGCCAAATTATATCCAACTAAGTATTAATTGTAAATGATTTGTAATAGAATTTAGAAGTTATTTTGATGGTGTGAATATTTTTTTTACAATGTAAGTTAATTTGGGCTAATTAAATTTTTTTCTAATAAATATGTGAATGATCATTTATTTATATAAAAATAAAATACAAAATAAATTATCGTATGTAAATTATTTTTTTTAAAAATATTTTACTTCAAAGATTGAAATTTTAGACACTTTAAATAAAAATAAAGGTGTACGAATACTTTCTATGCACAATGTATTCATATGAAAATAAATAAAGATGGAGCTAATTCAATTTAACCGAATGGAATTTTATTTGTGTAATGATGTTTTATATTTTTATCAAGCACTAATCCCAAACAATAATATATACATGCCTAATAATATAATATGGACCATTGAGGGTCAATTTCGAACACTTTGGTGACTACTGATTTAAAAGATTTACATAAAATTTTTAAAGCCGTATTTTAAGATATTTGCTACATGCTCCGTTTCTAAAAAAACGTGTGAAAAACATGTAATTAGTTTGAAATGTAGTTCAAAATGCTTTAGAAATCTGCGCTGAAATTTTACTTCTGCAAATTACTTAATTATTTACTATTAGTTCTGCAATTACTTCCTATTACTATTACTTACTTACTATTAGTTCTGCAATTTACTTCCTATTACTATTACTTACTTACTATTAGTTCTGCAATTTTCTTCCTATTACTATTACTTACTTATTATTAGTTCTGCAATTTACTTCCTATTACTATCACTTACTTACTATTAGCTCTGCAATTTACTTCTCTATTACTATTGCTTACTTACGTACTATTAATTCTGCAATTTACTTACTGCTACTATTACTTACTTACTATGCAATTTACTTACTGCAATTTACTTACTGCTACTATTACTTACTGTTACTATTACTTATTTATTTACTGTTACTAAATTACTATTACTGCAAATTACTTACTTACTATTATTTACTTACTGTTACTATTACTTACTTACTATTACTTCTGCAATTTACTTTTAAAATTTTCTGCATTGAAAATGAATCTCTCTCCATACTCGGAAAAGAAAACATGTTCCGTATATTTTATCATCAGTTGTCTCTTAGACATTTTGTATTACTAATTTTTAGTCATTAATATATACAGCGTTAAATTAGTTTCTCGCAAGAATGTTTTATATGGGAAGTGGGCATTCATTTTTTTTTCCTAGTTTCAGAACGACAGTGAAACAGATACTGCCGATAAATTTTAATTTTAAAATTTAAAATAATTTATCTATAACTAAAATATATTATATAATTTATTAACGATTTAGTTATCTTATAAACAACATTTATTTACTGTGAAAATGTATTGTTGAGTTTTAAAATTAAGAATGATGTTTGGCAGGAGAGTGAAACATTGCAAAACTTCCAATTTAATTTCCGAACTCACTAAATTGGATGAGAGAGAGAGAGAGAGTGAGAGAAAGAAAAACAACAACAAAAAAAAAAATACAAAAAGCCAGGCTGTTTTCGTTTAAAAAACAAATATTTAGTTAAGGCTGCAAAAAAAGTTGAACCTATCAGCTTGTTCAAGTTAATATATGCGCTGTTTCCCTATTGGGATTATTTTGTTCCAGCGAAAGCTTCATATTAAGCTTTTGCAAAATTAAAAACTTCGGCACTTTAAGTATGTGAACATTTTATTTTAAATTTTACTTTTAACAAGAAAACAATTTATAAAGTGCGCCTGATTAAGATTACTGGTAAAAAGTATTTGCATATATATTTGGAAAACGAAGTTTGTTATGAAAATTACAAGAACTATAACTTATTGAATATTTTTTCGTTAATTTAAAATACAATTTTGAAACACGTTGAGGATCAATATACCCCTTTTTTGGGCTCAATATGCATCTAAATCTCTCATATTAAATTTTTCTTTATATCATATATTAAATTTTAGAAAAATAGTTTAACATTTTCAGTTTATCCT
Organism: Caerostris extrusa; assembly: GCA_021605095.1. Taxonomy (NCBI): domain Eukaryota; kingdom Metazoa; phylum Arthropoda; class Arachnida; order Araneae; family Araneidae; genus Caerostris; species Caerostris extrusa. Next base: position 67,702 of record BPLR01017518.1, read on the forward strand.
ATTATTAAGCATTTAGATAAAAAAAATAATAGTGAAATTAAAGTTTTCCAGTGCTGAATTTGCATAAGCAAGACAAATTGTCTATAAAAAAATTGAGTCTGGCCTTGAGATTCTGGGCTAAATTTTAAAAAAATAGCATTTGTTTTAATAATTCAATAAACCATCAGACAAAAATCTGTTTGAAACCAATCAAGCATTATATATTAAAATGTTCAAAAATAAAATGTACATTTTAATTTTGTTATGGTATTATATATAAAAAAGATTTGTTTTTAAAATTTTGACGACCTAAAAACAATTACTGATTTTAATTTAAATTCAAATAGCTGTACATGATATAATGTTCATTTATTTTTATTTTACTGTAATCAATCTCATAAATTATTGTAAACACTCTTCCTCCAATACATTGGCAAGAGCGCTCCCTTTATCGTTCAGGAGAAATGGTCAGTCGGCCTTGAGATTCTCCCCGAGAGGAAGTATATGTCGCGCATGCTGCGCGTAGTTGAGTATCAAGTTTTTAGCTTAGAAGTGGAATCCTTCCACGAATTTATAATTATCTGTCGTTAAATGTGTTGAATATTGTCTCAGTATAATTAATGTGTGTTTTGTTTGTGCATGTGTAAATAAAGCTGTGAGTTCTCTAACTTGTCTCTCAAATATACAATCTACACTAAAGTACAATCTGGTTGCCCAACCAACACACTGCATTGCTAGATTAATAAATGATGTATTTAATATTAAAAACTTAAACTTGTTTTAAATTTTCCAATGTTATTTTAGTGACTATTCGAAGTAAAAATATAAAATTTGTGCACATTATTCAAAATAATTAATTGTTATTTAATAGTTTTAAACTACAATTAATGCAATTTAAAAAATTTTAATAGTTCTAACTCTGAACGCTGCGACATTTATCAACATTATACAAAAGAATACAATTATTCATTTTAAACTAATATATTATCTGTATGATCTTCTATTACCTACAACCTGCTTCAATTAAAAAAGATTATTTTTAATCATAGAAAAAAGTTGTCTTGAAATTGCCTTCCAAAAGTCAAGTTTTTAATTTTGGCCTTCTATAAACATTTATATTAAGTCACATTAATTATTGGAATGAGAATCTATTATAATCAGGTTTCATAACTATTTCGGGATTTATGCATTTATATTTATTTGTTTATTGAGTCAGACTTAATATAAAAACATACATTCTTTTTATGATTTTTAAATTATTAAGTAACCCGACTCGTGGCTCAGTGGCAACGCGCCAGCTGGTGAGCATTAGGGCAGGGTTCAATTCGCTGGCGACTTTTTGTAGACACTGTTTCAAAAATGAGCAGACTCGATGGCGTTTGTGATGTTCAGCATCTTTAGTCGGACTACCTGGGGAAATCTTTTCGGGTTTTCACCCATACGATACGCAAATGTGGTTAGTACTGCTAAAAGTCCTTCTTCAGCGTCACAGAGCCAAATCAGACTTCTGCCTACGGGTGTTCCATCACAACTAAAGCTTTTCTCTTTCCATGAGGCCATACGGTTCTTGGACTTGATCAAGAGGTTGCTGTCTACCAAATGGGATAAGAAATAATAAATTATTAGTTCATTATTTATAGTTATTTCAATACATAAGTTTTTTAAAGTAATATTTAAGTAGTTTTAATTTGATGTGATAATTTTAAGCACTGATGAGAACGACGTGAGTCCTGATCGATAACGGGATAAGCTGAGAAGGTGGGGGGAGGAGGGGAAATTCTTAAATCTAACCTTGAATTTTCCTACCAAATTGTGATGACAGTGTAGCAGGCCTTCCTGTACTATACCCAGTCAGAATCTGTTACATATGTATCGTAAAATAATGCTCGATATTGAAAAACAATTGCTGTAAAAAAATAAAATGAACAGCTTCACTTCAATAAGAATTCATAACAAAAACATCGTGCAATTATTAGTCAAAAAATATGTCTAAGAAAAACATCAAAAAGCTCGGTTTCATTTTAAATAACGAAAGCAACTGTTTTATCCATATATTCGTAAAAAATGCTGGATATTGAAAACCAATAGCTGTAAAAAAAATAAAATGAACAGCTTCACTTCAATAAGAATTCATAAAGACATCGTGCAATTATTTTTCAAAAATATTTCTAAGAAACGTCAAAAATTAAGTTTCATTATAAAATAACGAAAAGCAACTCTTTTGTCCATCTATTCACGCAGAGAAATTAACCTCAATTCCTGTGTCCTTCTTAACACAGCTTTAGATGTTCTTAAATACACACCTTTTCATAAAGAAAAATCTAAATGCACTTAGTTTTAATTTATTTGTAAAAAAATATTCGCAAGAAACGTTAAAAAACTCGGTTTTTTTATAAAGTAACGAAAAGCAACTCTTATCCATCTATTCAAGTAGAGAAATTTACCCAATTCCTGTGTCCTTCTTAACACAGTTTCAGATGTTCCTAAATACACTCTTTTCATAAAGAAAAAAATCTAAATGCACTTAGTTTTACTTCTATTTTGTAAAAAAATATTTCTGAAGACGTTCAAATAACTCGGTTTCCTTATAAATAACAAAAAAGCAACTCTTTTGTCCATTCATTCACGTAGAGAAATTTACCTAATTCCTGTGTCCTTCTTAACACATTTTCAGATGTTCTGTAAATCCACAGTTACTCTTTTCATTTCTATAAAATCTAAATGTAATAAGTTTTAATTTATGTAAAAACCCTTCTTCAATTTTAGAAGTCTTTTATAAAATCTGTCCATGATGTTTCATATCAACACGATCAATAACTAAACACTCAACCGTGATTGTCACACCTAAGCGCTTTTCGAGATACATGCTACTTATAAACAAGAATCGTATATCTTGCTTGAAGCTAAGCAGCTCTGACTTTGCCGTCAAAAACACGTCGAAAGCAAATAAAAAATTCCCTTGATGACAAAAATCTATAGGGACACTGTGACCTATTTGCTTATCTAATTTTGGATAGGTATGAAAAAATGTCGCCCCGAGAGCAGCGGATTTTTGGCGTAGACTTCATAATAACTATTTTTATCGTACAGGGTTACGTATCCAACCGGTGTTTTGAAAACAAACCTCTTTTCTACAATGGCATAGAAAGGACTATGAGAGGGGAAGTGAGATCGAGCGTCTTCAGCATATTGATGGGGGCCAATGTTATTTGGAGATCAAGGATAGCTTGATTGTGAAGTTCTTAGTAGTAAAGCCAAGAGATTCATAATCTCCATCGGCTCAACTTGTTAGTTTTTCAACTTTCTCATTCATGAATCGCCAGTGTCAATATTGATTTCAACTTTTGCCAATACGTCACGTTCAATAATGTAGGAAAGTGGTTTTGTTTTTCACTTAAGACAAAAATTTGCATATGTCTTTATATTCAATATTTATCTCATCACTTATTTTTTGTTGTGTAGTAAAGCAATGCGATTCATAATTTTTCATCAGCTCAACATGTTAGTTCTTCAAGTTTTATTACTGAATCGCCAAAAGCGATTTTTGCTAATACGTGTTACGTTCAATAATGTAGGGAAGCCTTTTTACTTAAAACAAAAATTTGATATATTTTTATATTCGGTATTGATCTCATCACTTATTTTTTTTAAGGTTATGTAGTAAAGAAATGCGAATTATATTTTACCATCTGCTCAACATGTTAGTTCTTCAAGTTTTATTATGGAATTCCAGTGTGATTTTCACTTTGATAATATTATGTTAAGAATCTTTGAAAATATTAAGTTTTGTCTTTTTCCCTTAGACAAAAAATTATGAAAAGTTTTATCTTTAGTATTGATTTGGTCAATTTTTTTTGAAAATTATGTAGTCCCTAAATCGATTCGGCTTTTTATGCCTTTGACTATGAAGCAACATAAAGAAAGACCATTTTATGAAGAAAAATATCCTCGTAGAAAGCGTGAATTGAAAATTTCAGGTATACACTTTTAAGGAATTTTTTTATTGTGTCCCTTTAAAGTTTTGCAGATGCCAAAAGAAAGATGAAACATTTTTTTTTTTTTGCATTTTTTTTAAGTCTCTTTCACAATTTTAGAAGTTCAAAAGTGAACAAGAAATATCTCTGGATATAATTTATTTAGAGATAGATACTACCAAATCAGCAAATTATGTTTAAAATATAAAATGTTAAAATTATAGTTGTAAAATTATATTGTGTATATAGTTGTAAAAATTATAAAATTGTATTATATTGTTTAAAAACGCAGAATTGTTTCTTTTCCTTAATTTGAAATAGCATCCCACCTGGTTTTAATTCACAAGAGCAATACGAATAATTCTAACAAATAGGTTCAAATAATTACATTGCCCCTAAATAGCATTTAATGTAATTGAAATGCTTCATAAATTTAGGGAAATTTCAATTAGTAGACGACATAAACTGTAACAAAAATTATTTGTGAGGATCGTTAAAGGGTTTCAATCCATGAAAACGGAGACAAATTAAAGAATTGGAAAAAAATTGCAAAATGAAAATAATGTTTTCGTAAAAATATTTTGGAAGCAGCGGCCAACTTAACTAGTATAAATTAATATTAGCCTATAATTCAATAGAAAAAATTTCAGATTGGCTTGACGCAGAAGAAACCGGACGGAGAGGTAAGAATGTAAAGCGAAGTACTTTACTCTATTCAAGACTGATATGGATATGTTAGATCTACTTCAGTATTTTCAGAATAATGTTATTTTTATATTTATGTATAACTTGATAAACTAATTATTCTTGAACAATTAAATAGAAACAAATGGATTTTTCTTTTCAAAAATGCCTCATTTTCCTGAAAACGATTATAAAATTTATTAGGATCCAATCATTCCATTCCAATCATCAATTCAATCATCCAATGACTCTTTTAGTCATTAAATTAATCGATATGCATTGAAAATTCTTGACCAATATTATTATATTTCTTCTTAAAGTAAATACAAAATCTATATAAAATATATAATCTATGTATTACACATGTGCTTTGAATGAATAGTTCGAAGCGCAAGCAATTTTTAAAATCAGTAAGTGGAAGTAATATTCTATTTAAATAAAGATTAATTATAGGTGTATAATTTTGATTAGGGCATGGCCATGATAAAAAACAGCATCCCCCCCACCCAAAGAAATTAATGATGCAGAAAAGATTTTTTTGAAAGGATTGTAGTAAGAGGAGTAAACATCTCAGCAAATTTGTTTATTCTATGCAAATAAGCCGGTAAGATAAGATAAATAATTGACAGAGGAAAAATAAATAATATATCGTGTACATTGATAATTAATTTGTTAACATTAAATGAACTAATATGTATTCCTGAAAATCTATAAAATAATATCTAATAAAAATCTATAATATAAAATATTTTTAATACCGTATGCTATACTCTAAAAGTACAACCATTTTTACGAAATAACGCACAGTAAAATAAGTACAACCATTTTTACGAAATAACGCATAGTAAAATAAGTACAACCATTTTTTTACGAAAATAACCATAAAACACGATTCAAGCTAATTTTCTGATTTCTATTGTCACAATTATTAAAGTGATAATAATAATTCATTTCCATTCAGTGATAATAATACAAGATAATAATACAACTATTTAATACAGGTTAATTCATTTCCACCAATAATTGTAATGTATTAAAACGCTTTCTGAATGAGAAATTTGCTGTCATTTATATATTAAGTAGATGCTTTTTAAATCATATTTAGATTTTAAAGTGAAAATGAGAAATAAATTTTTACCGAGATTAAAATAATCGTTTTTCAATATGTGTTTTTAACAAACGATATGCTCATAACGATTGCAGTTTTCTAGTGTGATAACTTAATGAAAACACAAATACAT
>BPLR01017519.1:0-22923 GCA_021605095.1 Caerostris extrusa
GTTACGCATTGCTGCTGGAAAATCCTTTTGAGCACCAGACCACGCAAAGAGTGCGGCTACATCTTCTGATTAAGAACTAAGACTCAGTCCTGGTGAAATATCTTAACAGATAGGTGTCCTCGCTACGAACACTTTCCACACATCTAGAGTTGAACAATGAATTCAGAAACAAATTTGAAATGTCCAGGACTGAAATATCAGACCCAGCGCCAAGGCTCCTTGCAGTTATATCGCTGGGAGGCCAAAGGGCCCATGGACTAAAATAAAGTGTCTACTCCTCTTTATTTACTCTCCTTTCACCTTTGGTGATGGAGACCGGGACTCATTGTTGATTGCCGTCTTGGCTGTATGCCTGCTTGTCTCCGTTTATTCCTTCTCTTTGTATAAGATCCTTATTGTAATGGATTGATTTCCAATAAACCATATGTACAACAACAATACAATATTTACTTTTTATTATGATTCCATTTGATTATGTTATTTGTTTAAATTTTCATCAAAAATGAAACTTTTTCCGCAATCTACCAATCTCTTAATAAGTAAAAAGAATATATAATTAAAGGGATGAATGAAAATTAAATTGGGGTCTATAATAGGTCCATAGACCATCCTGACTAAGTAAAAAGTACTTCATCTTAGCAAAAACCTTAATGACTCATAAAATAGCAAGAATCAATACCCTTTTGCCAACGTTTAATTTGTCCTCATAATAAAAAAATTTAAACCGTATCAACTCTACTTTATAAATACTTTTAGCAGGTAGCCTTCAAAAGAACGTTTCTACGGAAGAGCAAGCAAATAAAGAAAAGCTCACTTCCTGCCGTCGCAATGAATAGGTGCTGGTAGGTGTCTTTTATTGCTCCGCCGTGGAAAGAGAACTAAAAGTCTGCTTTTGGCAAAGCAGGAAGGGGACTCCACCAATCACTTACAAAAAAGATAATAAAGAGAGGTCTCCAGGGATTATCAGAACACAATAGGAATGTGCTGTTCATACAATGCAGAGCTGCTTTTTTGGCATTTTTTAGTTTCTCACACAAATTTTCTGGCACTCTAGATTACAAAACGTCACTTTGAATTTAAAGCCAAAATATACTAATCACAGTGTTACAGCAGTACACTATCTTCTCATAACTCCTGAATCGTTAACCATTGACCTCTTTATGACCCCACTTTAGTTGGACTAACATTATTCCATGGCGAAAAGAGGTGTAGTGTTTCTCATGGAAGATTTCCTAGGGAATTTATTTGTATTATATTAGAACAAAACTGGAAAGCCTTTATCAAATCAAAAACAGGGGCCGTTGGGATTTATAACCTTTTGACGACTTGTCGCCAACTGAGCATAAACTCCAAATGGTAACCTGGCTCTTGTACTCTTGCACTTACTATATTTATAATCACAACACGTTACTTAGTTACATTTTATTAAAAACATTTTTGATGAAAAGGCAATCCCAACTACTCTGCGATTTACACTCTATCGCTAATACGAGACTTACCAAAATCTGCACTAAATCTGCCAAAATTGTTTATCAAAAGAGTGAATATAGTTCCCGCCAGTAGTTGAAATCAGATCCTTCTTTTTTTTTTACACATACTGCTTGTACCTCTAGAGGATTATTTTGAAATTTTATTTTAACGATTTCCGAATAAATATTAAATAATTTGTGTAATAAAATTAAATGATTATACATCTTTAAATATTTATTAACCTTCAAATGGACTTTTTATAAAAGGGATATAATTTTTTAAACAGAACTTTAAATAAAAGTGTTAAAAATCATATTAAATATCATTTTTACAATTATTGTGAAATTGAGTAAATACTTAAGACAGTACTTAATATTTACTTACTCCCCTTTCAAAAATACATTTTCAAAAAATTAAAATAGTATCCAATACTAAATTTGAGTTCAGTAACAATTTTAATTTTAATATTTCTTTCTGTAAAAGTCGTAAATAAAACATTGATGCTTATTAATCTGTCATTTTAAAAATTTTTATTGTAATTCCACAAAAAAATATATATATATTTTAACGAATTTTAATCCAAATCCTTTTTCGTTTTAAGAATATCATTTATAAACAGCAATGAGGATCAAGCACGAAAAGAATGAATGAATAACATGATGATAGAATAAAGAACAACAAAAAAGACAATTGATTAACCAATTAAATTTCAACAAAGAAAATGCAACGTTATTTTTTTAAAAATGATAGTTACTTGTTTAAGATAAATTTTAAAATTCATATGTAATTCAAAACATATAAATTCTATAATCATTAAATTTACTTTCTCGATTATTTTGTTTGCACAACTGTAGCCATTTTACTAATATACTAAAAACAGCAAGTTTGTTGCCAGGTATGTTAGTAAAGTATATAATACCTAGTAACAAATTTGTTGTGTAATAGTTTAATACTTTTTTATTATGATAATTTTCAAAATTATAAAAATTTACAGAAAATTATAGCTTAATAGCAATTTTAGAAAATATAAATCATCGAACATTCGTGAAAATAACGTATTCCATTTTGCAAGAATTTTTATTATTTATGTTTCTACATTATCGATTTTACCTTGCACCTCGCAAATCCAGAAACCCAAAGCAAAGAAGAAAAAGAAAATTCATTACCCCCACCCAAGATAATTCGTTCTCTTAAATACATAATCTCACTTTTCCTCTCTTAAAAAAAAAAAGAACGTTTTCATTAAAAATGAGTTCATTAGGTCATGGTTTACCCTCTTCCAAAAAAAAATGGTTTCACCTGTTTCTGAACGTGGATTAATTTGTTCTTGGCGGGATTATGCTTAATTAGATTCATTCTGATGACACTGGACGATGAAGAAGAAGACAAAAATATGCGAGTTGTTCTCACGGAAATCTCTGCAGGACCACATAAAAAAAATTTCAGCCTCGTGATCATAAATCTCCCTTAAAAATTCCATAAGAAGAAGAAGATTATGCAAGGGGAAGACTAATGGTGTCAGGTTTCCTTTTGTTGGAACTTAATTTGTTGCAGCAAGGCACGTGTGACAAGATTTGTAATAGATGGATTCTTGATGGATTGGCTTTGACTTCTTCTGGCCTTTTTATTTTATTTTTTTTGTCTGCCACGAGTCGTTTAATTTAGTCCTGGAATACATGATCGCAGATTTGGTCTTTAAATAGCCGAGATATCAATATCTCACGAAGTTTTTTTTTTTTTTTTTTTTTTTTTTTTTTTTTTTTTTTTTTTTTTTTTTGCTACATAATGAATTGCCTTTTTTAAATGTTTTAAATACCGTTGTCAAAATGAATAAAAGATAAAAATAAATTAAGGTGTTATAAATTTATAAAATCAGCAGTGTTATAAATTTTGCTCATTTTACAAAAATAATTATTTAACTTAATAAAATATCTAATGTCTGTTATATAAAAAATAATTATTGATTAAGTGATTATAATGTTTATATAATATAATTTTTTATTATTCAGTTTTTTAATCATTTTTGAAGTGAAATAATTTTTTTTCGAAATCAACAAAGCCATTGTAAACCTAAATTCTATGAATATAGATTGAAATTAGTTTTGATAAAGTTAAAAATTGTAAAAATGAATTATGTAAGGTAAAGAGGAATTATAATTATTTAACGAACATTTACTAGTTATAAATTTTTAATGAATATTAAACTTTTATAATTTGTTATTAGTTAGATTTATTAAGAAATTAATATACATTATTTATTTGAGAGAATAAAATATTTAATGCACCAAAATGTTATAAATACTGCATAAGGAATTGTTAACATTAACAGTATATCAATATTTTTGTTTAAAAAGTAAAAATAAGCTATAAAAAGTCTTTTATTTTGTTGTTTTATGATTAGTAAAGAAAACAAAAAAAATAAAAAGACATTTTACAGCTTAGTTTCTACAGCGTTTCCGAATAATATATTAAATATATTACATAATATATAAATATGTTTTTGAAATAAAATATATTTATTTCAAAATATATGTTAAAAATATGTTCAAGATATGTTAAATAATAAAAAATGTAATGATTTTGCCATTTTAAATCGTGAAATGTTTTAATAATCTCAGAGATTTTCAAAAGTTTGTTGGACATTAAATTATGAAGTAATACAAAAGCAGTATAAAAATAAATGATATTAGAATTGATCACCAATTGATGTTAAAATTCATCACCAATAAAAAAATTTTTTAAATTTTTTTTTTCCAGTGGCAAAGGCTTAATACAAAAAGGGGAAAATACAGAACATTGTGCTAAAAATAAGAAAAAGTATTAAATAGGTCCAAATTAATGAGCGATTTGGCATTACATCGTCAAATGTTTTAAAAGATTTCTTAAAATTTTATACATTATAAATCAATACAAAAAATAAGATACAAAATAATTTCCATGAGTTAAATAAAATTTATTAAATAATAAATCGTAAATCAATACAAAAATAAAGATCAAAAATAATTTCCATGGGTTAAATTGTATTCTTTCAAAATATTTTTGCAATTCACATTTTTCATACTGGTACAACACATGCTCGCTATTTATAACCCAAATCTTACGAAACGAGTCTTTGAAAATCATGGGAACATTCATCCGCACACTTGTTGTCGGTGCTCTATCAATGGTTAATTACACATATCGAATGGATTTCCAAGTCATCGGCATTATTAAGTATTAACGTCAATTCAAGCTGCAGATGTATGGCTGCAACGGTTTGCCGGGAAAGTTAATACTTAATCAAGGACAAATGGTGATTGCCAAAACACTTAGTCGGTTGGAAGCGCCATTCAACTTAAAGCCCTGGCCCGTCTGGCAGCAGATTAAAGACGCCAGTCCTGTTCCTAATCTTCCTTAGAAAATAAACTGAGGGCATTAATAAGTTCTTTTCATAAAAGTTCTATTCAAATAAACGAATGCTTGTGTTTCAAATTGCTGCCTTTTATATTTGGAGTTGGCATGCTTTTGCTATATTAATTAAAAGCAATTTTTTATCCTTCATGTCAGTTCTCTAAATGAAGCAGATTAAATGTAATACTCAAAACGTTCTTCTAACGATTTCAGTAAATATAGTGATTCAAGTGATACGTATCATGTATTCAAACTTCTTTAAAAAATAGTTATTGATTTTTAAATAAAAATTTGAATTTGTATTAATATTTATCTGAAAAATGATTAATAAATCAAAGATATCTATATACCACTAGTAAAAGTTAAGATTTATAAAAGTAAAATTGATTATTATGTTCACTTTTAATTTTTTTGCTAAGGATTTCAATAAATATAGTGATTCATGTAATACGTATCATGTATTCAAACTTTTTAACAAATATTTATTGATTTTTAACTAAATATTTCAATTTGTGCTAATCTTTATTCTTAAAATGATTACGAATCAATGATATTTATATACCTCTAGTAATTAAAGATTTAGAAAATAAAAATTGATTATTAAGTTCACTTTTAATTTTTACAGACGATTTCAATAAATGTAGTGATTCAAATTATACGTATCATGTATTCAAAAATTCTGAAAAAAATATTATTTTTTTAAATAAAATGTTTTCATTTATACTAATCTTTATTCTTGAAAAATGATTAATAAATAAAAGATATTTATATATCGCTAGTTTTTAGACAGATAATAATAAATTATTAAGTTCACTTTTAATTTTTTTACTAACAATTTCAATAAAGTGATTCAAGTGATACGTATCATGTATTCAAACTTTTAAATAATATATATTTATTGATTTTTTTAAATTAAAAATTTTTGTACTAATCTTAAGTAAAGGTTTAGAAAAATAAAAATTCATTATTAAGTTCACTTTTTATTTTTATTTTTTTTTTTTTTTTGCAATCGATTTCAATAAATATAGTGATTCAAGTGATAAAAAGATGTATTCAAATTTTTCAACCAAAAAAATATTTATTGATTTTCAATAAAGGTTTTAATTTGTACTAATCTTTATTCTGTAAAAATGATTAATAAATCAAAATATTTATATAACTAGTAAGTAAAAATGCATAAAAATAAAATTGAATATTAATTTCACTTTTAATTTTTTTTTCTAACAATTTCAATAAATTTAGTGATTCAAATGATACGCATCATGTATTCAAATTTTTAACTAAAAATATGTATTGATTTTTTTTTTTTTTTAAATAGAATTTTTAATTTCTACTAATCTTTAATCTGAAAAATGATTACTAAATCAAAGATATTTATATATCGCTAGTAAGTAAAGTTTAAAAAAATAAAAATGATTATTAAGTTCACTTTTAATTTTTAATTAATTTTTTATTTTTAGTTTTTATTATTACTAATCAATTATTATTTTATATCATTTATATAATATATAATATAATCAGTATCAGTATCGTTATATAATTAATATTATTATTTTCACTTTACAGTTCGCGTCACACAATATGACCCACTCATGAACAAGACATTATAAGCAAAATTACTGATGTTTTTTTTATATTTTATATAAAAATTCAATGCTGTATATTTTATTTTAATAGTAAGATTTATTCTGATTTTATCCTAAAATTTTTAAAAGGAAGTGATAATGTATATCCCATTAAAAATATCGAAAATAAAAAAGAAATGTAAGCATATTGATCACCTTATTTATTATTAATTCCAAAATCTGCTGAAAGTTTGTAATCTTAGACTTTTTAAATAAGATTAATACAAAGTTGATTACTGAATTTAAATGTATAAATTAAATTAGTAAGGTTTGCATAAGGTAAAAATGAATGTTTTAGAATAAGTCTAATTAAATTTTTATTTTGTACTCCGAATTTCTAGGAAAACACAATCTTTCAATAAATTAAATAAAGGTCTTGAAGCTTAAAAATTGAATGTTAAGTTAATTTACTTTTACTATATTTCTAAAAAAAAAAATATATTGTTTTAAAATTAGAAATTAAAAATGTCATTCAATGTAGAAAAATTTCGCAACTAATATTCACAATATCCAACCCACATTCAACCAATTTTTGTGTTATTTTGTGTTTTATATTTGAATATAGGAACCTAAATAAGTATTATATCACTCCAGGACTAATAGGTTTAGGTAAGTTGAAATTCTTATTTAATATGGTTATTTGTGGATTTGAGTATAAGAACTTAAATCATTATTTTACCATTGTAAGTCTAGTAGGTCTAATTTCATTTTAAATTAAAGTAATGAAAAATTAATTTTTTAATGGTTAATCTGCAGGATTTTCAGTGAAGTAACAATCTTTTTAAATTTTATGAACACAACTCGTATTAAAGGGATCTGGTTTGAATCCACTTGCAGAGTCTGTTGCAATCTAGAAACGAGGAGATTTGATGGCGATTGTAATAATGTACATAAGCCTCCAGCATCAACAGTCATTCTTCTACTAGGTTTATCCGGGTTTTCGTCCATGCAAAAATATAAATGGAGAGCCTAATGGCCAAGTGGATCACCCTGGCGCTCGGGTGCCATGGATTTCGGGTTCAAGTCCCGACAGTGCCATGTAGTAATTTGGGATCCACTTTAAATTTTAAACCAACCGATCTAATATCACTATAGAGCGTTGAGCGTAGGGTTGACAACCCTAACCTGTTGAGCTCTGTTTTCAGAATCTGCCAGTAGGAAGAAGGCCAAGGTCCATCGTTGACTATAGTGCCAGGGAGTCAGTTAATTAGATACCCAAATGTTGGACCTTCCTCTTAAAAAGACAGTGTTTTCCTCATCGTAGTCAGTGGACATGTTTGTAACATGCATAAGTGAATCACAAGACCTATCGATGTACCATCCACATACAAAAATGATTGATGTATATTTAATATTTCGTTGCATCCATCCAATCTGATACATAAAGAAAAAGAAAACTTTACTTACCTAACTTTTTGATGCACAATTTCATCTTTTCCCAATATCGCCATTCAAATTGAGCACAACGCCGTCCACCTTATCTTGCTCCAGCAATAAATCTCCATTCTACCTTTCACGGCGCCGAGAAACATGTTCTTTTTAGGTGGCTAAATCCACAATTTTGCTACCTGCTCTGCGTTCTTCCCGAGAACAGTAACAAATTCTCTGAGTGAAACATTCCCTTCCATCCCACCCCACCCCCTGTCTTCGTCTCCACCCTCCCGCTGTCACGACTTCCCCCTGGAAAAAAAAAAAGAAGAACCTATCGCAAAAAACTCAACTTCCTTTCCTTTCAATTTATAGAAGTTCAGTTAAGCTTAAGTGACGATACAGGGTAAAGTCAAACTCTTCTTTTCCCCCAACTCGTGTTACTCGAACCAGGGAGTTTATTTTATACTTTCTGTTCCTTCTCCAGGGAATTGAGTGAGTTCACAAAGTTATTTTTATGAAAGGCGTGTCGAAGTGCTAAGAATCTGGGACAGGCTTTGTGTTTTAATTAAGATTGGTACAGAACTACTGCCACAATAAACTAGAATTTTTTATCCACATATGATATCGGTGAATTAAATATAATAAGGTAAATAATGAAATTATTATTTTTTTTAATTCTCTTTACAGAGCATGTGTTCTATAATTTTTTTCTTTTAAATTTTAATATTATTGGATTTCTATAATTATGTAACTTTTAAAAATAAAAACCATGATATGGAGGTACAGGGTTATTACCCTAGGTACTCTAAATAAACGTCAGCCGTTACGTTACGTTACAAATTTTTATTTATTAGCCGTTTGGCTTATTAATAACTGGATAAATCTTGTGAATAAAATATTAGAATTCAAAACTAAGAGAGTTTGGTTGAAAAATCCAGTCCAAAAGTATCCATGTCTATGTATGCACATGACATTTCGTGTTTTAGAATTTGAAGACTTATTAAATAATCACCTCACAAGTGGTGCCATTTATAAAGCATCCATGTCTATGTATGCACATGACATTGCCCTTTCATAATTGAAAGGCTTATTAAATAATCACCTCACAAGTGGTGCCAGTCCGAAAGCATTCATGTGTATGTATGCACATGACATTGCCCTTTCATAATTGAAAGGCTTATTAAATAATCACCTCACAAGTGGTGCCAGTCCGAAAGCATTCAAGTGTATGTATGCACATGACATTGCCCTTTCATAATTGAAAGGCTTATTAAATAATCACCTCACAAGTGGTGCCAGTCCGAAAGCATTCATGTGTATGTATGTATGTACCTTCATTGAAAGGCTTATTAAATAATCACCTCACAAGTGATGCCAGTGCATTTGTATGTATGCACATGGCATTGCCCTTTCATAATTGAAAGGCTTATTAAATAATCACCTCACAAATGATGCCAGTCCGAAAGCATTCATGTATATGTATTCACATGACATTGCCCTTTCATAATTGAAAGGCTTATTAAATAATCACCTCACAAGTGGTGCCAGTCCGAAAGCATCCATGTCTATTTGTGCACATAACATTCCCTTCTTTTTCAGAATTGAGAGGCTTATTAAATAATTACCTCCTTTCAAACTGGCAAAAATAGTGGTATGGAGGATTAACGGATCTATCTGTTTATCAAATTATTAAAAAAGTGTCAACATATTCTTCTGGATGGACAAGAAGGAAACCATGCTTTTCATAGAGCATGGTCCATTTCCTTCTTACTAGCAACGATTCCATCTGATGGACTCAACCTTTTGTTCCTGTTGAGTTGCATAGTAAGAAATCCTCTCCACTATTCTTGCCCACTTACCATTTGAAGAAACCTCCTGAAGCCAATATTAATCTATGAAAAAGATAAACATTTTAAATTGCAGAAGATCTCGAACCAAATTAAATTTCATTTGTGGAAATCAAATTTTAATTATGCCAGACTAAGTATCAAATCGTCCCTTTGTTCAATGTAACACCTTCCGTAGCGCCAAAAATGAATTTTAGGAAAATTTTCCCCGCCTCCATCTTGTGTCCTATTCAATTTCATCACATCATTCAAAACTGTGTAGAGGCGTTTCAGTTCTAGGCACAGTGATGTGGTGTGATTTAGTAGTTGTAGTATGCACATGAGATGTATAGTTAAGCTGGAAAGTCTTCTTGTTGAGCTCGAAAAGTGAGTGCAATTTCTTTTTCCAGATGCCATATTTGAAGGTGTCTTTCCTAAATGTGGAGGCAAAATGAGAGATGCAGAGGGTATAAACATGTTACAAATCGCGTGAGAAAATATATATGTAGTGTAGCAGATGGTGATATATATGTAGTGTAACAGATGGTGTATAAAGTAGTGTAGGATCTCTTCTCTGTGAACCTTAGGTAAGGCTAAATCTATTACATTTCTGCCGTTTTAGCATCAACTGATTTCAGATCAAATTGCTCAACAATTTACAGTAGCTAAATCTAATATATTCATTTTTCATTTCAGATCTTTTCAGTAGCTACTTCACAGAAAACAAAGATTCACCTGTGATTTCATTTACTGTTTGGAAGACTAGTGATTTTATTGTTTTGAATTTCATTTAAACAATAGAAACACTGTCTCCATCAGTGAATGAACAAACACAACATTTCAAGATCTCTTCTCAATGAGAAAAGCTATCTGCAGACACTTGCATTGTTCCTATAATTAAAAGTGAGTTTTCGTAAGTTTCCTTAGCATCAAAATTTTTGCTATTTTTATTTGCATATTTTTTTATTAACTTAAAATGATTGGTTTCATACTTTTGCACTCTTATATGCATTAAATGATCACATTTTTAAAAAACGTTAAATGTTACGTTTACGTTAAAAAGTTAACGTTATTTTGATGGCAAACTTTGCAGTTGCTGCTTAATTTTTGCTAACTCACTCTAGTTAAGTAACTACATTTTGCACGTTAATCTAACTTCTTTCTCTTTGTCAAAAAAAAAAAAATTCCAATAAGTTTTTGAAATAAATACTTATTGGAATTATTAATATTAAGTGTAAAATCAAAATTTTATTATTTTTTTTTGCATATAGATTTGTCAAAGTAAAGTGTTTTGAGTTACAATAGTATTTTCATATATAAAAACGGGCATAAATATGTTATTTTGATGGTTCAGTATGTAATAAGAGGAAATACAGGTAAATGTCTTTTTTTTATTATTCTAAAAAAAAAAAAAAGAATGAATTATTCTCACCAATTTCATTTATCTTGATAAAATGTGATTAAATTTTACAGAGTTTAAAAAGATAGAACTAATCTTTTTGAACTTATGCTTTTATTTTATGAATATGCTTGATTTGATAGCAAAGAGAAATGGATTCTCCAAAACAATAATGGGCAGGTAAGTATTTTTTATAATTTTTGTATTCTACAACCAATATAAATTTGCACACAAGAAATTTTTACCTGATGTATTTTTTTTTTTAATTAAATGGCATTCTCAAAAATTGCAATGCTTCTTTCTGTATTTTCCTGAGTAATCAATTAATAATGGTAACAATTTCGACATAAAAATTGTTTTCAATCCAACCGTTTTCATGACATAGCAAATAATTTTGTGTATTCCTCTACTATATACCACTGGTTGATACAATGTTATGGGGACCAAATTTTGCAATGAGAGGTACGTGTTAATTTATAATACATATTAGGTAACGAAACTCTAAAATCTATAATTAGTTTACATTAGTGTATTTCTTATAATTTTCAGATTATTGTTAAGCTGCCCTGTTTTTCTATTGCTATTGTTCTTTAAACATTTTTAAAGATAAAAATAAACAAATTATTTTTTTATCATCACTGTTTTTGCATTTTATAATTTTAGTTTTTATACAGAACAAATATGGACAATTTTACATGTTTTTATGAAAAAATATATGCACGGAAATATTACTCACAAACAATGAAACATTTTTTTATGTGTAAAATACATTGCAATCAGTCGCAAAATGAAAATTATTTAGACTAACAGAAAATTAATATAGAATCATTCAATTATTATAGTAGAATGTTATATATTGCTTACGCTGCATTATTACTAACGAGTTCCAAAGATGTTTGTGAATTAGAAGCTTAAGGAAAAATAAATTAATTGTCTCTGTCTCCAAGCTGTTAAATCTCTTAGAGAATTGATCTTGACAAACCTGTTTAAAAGATGCCTGCAGGTGCCGAAAAATTTTTCGGTAATCAAAATATTTAAGTTAATAAAAATTGTCTTGATGCTTGAAGTTAAAAAAAAAAATAAAGTATTTCAAACAAATCCACTTCAAATATTTATTTAGACTAATATTTCTTTTGCAGGGTGTCCATGACTACTTAAAGGTTTGTAGCTTAGGGTTTTTGGAAAAAAAGAAAAAAAAACCGTTATTTTCCATTTTTTATCTCTTAATAAATATAACACTGAAACTATCGGCGAAGCAAATAACAAGCACCAGCAATAGTCTGAGAAATATTAGACGATTATTGCTGCTGCTGCTTTATTTTACTTTTTCACCAGGATAGTTTCACCGTGAGATTTAGTCAAAATAAGAGAAAATGAAAATAACTGTTTAACATTCTAATGAGAATTAAATTCCAATTAATTCAAACCGTTAAATAATTTCCATATATTCTTAAATATTAATAATATGCGACAGCTCTGTTATTCTTAATTCCAATATTCAATTGGAATATTATTGGACAATATTCTTATATTGGGATGGAAGTTACTAAAAATGCTATATTGATTGTACTTAGAATTAATAACAGAAATAATTTATAGCACCGCTTGTTTCATGTCTAATATTAGTCGTTTTATCTGTTGAAAATTTGCAAAGCTTCATATAATATGATAGTAATTATTAAATAGAATCTTGATGTTCCTTATTAACAATTTATCATTTTTCTGAAGCTATGGATGTATAGAATCTTGATGTTTCATTTCATTTGAAATATATCTTGGAATTGTGTTTTCAGCACAATTCACAAGATAAGTAACACGCTGCTACATGTGTTGAAAACACATGTAACAGTGAAAGAAAAACAGTTTTCACAAATTAGATACCAAAATGATAAGTTTATTTTCTATTTTGAAAATACACAAAATGGAAGTACATCAAAAAAGTAGTACCAGAGCTTAGTGTGTAATTATTTTTAATACGGATTATCACAGTCTCTAACAAGCTATATAGGCACAGCAACGTTGTTCCATGGTCAAAAGATGGTGTTATTTAACTCCTCAGCGGCAAAAATTCACTGCTGTATCAAGGTAGTTCGAAGAGGGAAGATTCCGAAGGGTACAGAGGGTTAACTGAAACAAAAGATTTCAATAGAGTATTCCAAAGATTGTGAATTGAGTTTAAATCGAGTAAAATGCTGGCTAAATCATACACACACTAATCTACCCCATGAAGTAATCTCCACCAATTGGGTTCTGTGTGATCTAACATTATAATTTGGTGAGATGAAGGAGTCCTTAATTACACAGACATAAGAGCAAACAATTAGATCCAAGAATGTGGCCTATATATAAATAATTAGTAGTAGTGGCTCTTGGAGTAATATACAAGTTAATGAGGTCCTCTAAAGAGATACACGCTTACACACTTACACGCTTACACGCTTACCGTACGGTCTTAGTCGATTAACTTTAATCTTATCCAAATTTATCACTTCCGTGAATATGACATGAAATTAGATAGTTAAAATTGATTAGAGTTAGATAGTTGGTTTGATTAACGTCAACCCAACAATCTCCTTGAGTGACTTTGCAAAAACAAAAT
Organism: Caerostris extrusa; assembly: GCA_021605095.1. Lineage (NCBI taxonomy): Eukaryota > Metazoa > Arthropoda > Arachnida > Araneae > Araneidae > Caerostris > Caerostris extrusa. The sequence continues at coordinate 13,681 of BPLR01017519.1, forward strand.
ATGGACTTTCAGTAAAAGATACAGATCTCCATCAACTTGCACTCAATTGGCATGTATGCGTTGGTGCTAAACCTTTCATTTTGAGTGTGTCTAGGGCATGGATGAGAACATGCAATGCTACACGTCTTTACATCTTTTTCTGTGAAGCATTCTACGCAGCCCCACTTGATCTGGATGTCAACCTCCCAGTGCAGATGCAAGAAAAAGAATTGAGAGGTATTAGTGCAGGGTATTGGTCTTCTTTACAATTAACTGAAACAGCGATGTCATCTGCGGCCTTAATTAAGTTTGCTCCAGCTTTTCTTCCTAGCACGCATGCAATAGAGTGCGTATTCGTATAATAACGAATCTAGGGAGGAAAAGTTAACTGACGTCCAAAATACGGTTCTGTCAGAAATGATTGAATACGATAAAATTCTACATATTAAAACGGAACCGTAACGAAATTTCATTACGTTATTTCTACTCCACTACTTTGCAGCAACAGCAGCACAATCCCACTACATATTGCATATCATATTCTTATCTGATTATAATTTCTTATGTAATTTGTATGATTTTTTTTTTGTAATCAAGGTTTATCTGATTTTTTTTTTCTTAATTTTTGAAAGCCAGTGTGTGTATTTAATAACTAACTTATGACTTTTTGTTAAAATTTTTGAAAGAAATTGGCTAATGATGATTGTTACACATAACTGTCTTCTCATCCTGTTTATAATAAAGTAATCAATAGTGTTCTAAAGGTTTATCAACTATAAAATAGTTTTTTTTTTCAATGTATTTTTAGTTCATTCTAATGCAAAAAAGAATCCCTTTAAAATCTTCTATATAGTAGTATTAAAGTCCATACAGAAGTAATAGTAGACAAAAAATTTTTAGGTAAAACAGTTATCTCTGATGTCTTAACCTCCTATTTTCCATGCTTAAAGATAAAAGAAAAAAAGGAAAATAATGAATTCGCTAATATGGCAGAACATACTTTTATTGAGAAAAATTGCCAATAAAAAATGCATTTATTACCCTAAAATTATTTTCCTCTTATTTGTTAATGTTAATGGATTGTCTTTTTCTTGATTAAGTATATTCTACTCCTCACCATTTTAGCGGCCAAGTGGCTAGCACTCTGGCGCTCGGTACCAGGTTTCGGTTCGACTCCACTTGCTTGCTGTATATCCCGGTCTCATATGACAGTAGAGCGTCACAGAGACCAATAAGACTTCACCCACATCATTTCCAAACTGTATAGGGGGCAACTCAGCTCTACGCACAATGATGTGGTGTGGTGTAGTTCAGGTTCAGGTTCGAATTCTGGCGGTGGCATGGATGCTTGTGAGTTGTCCTTAATCTTCTTTAAGCTGCAGGTCCTGGATCTGTTTAGCCCTCGTGTGCACAAAAGGACTGTAGAGCGACAAACCTCACCTCTCACCATTATTTCTATCTAATGTATAATATTGATATTATGTAACCATGCATAACAATTATTTTTCAAGATATGCTGTTCAGTAACATCCATATATATATATATATATGTGCATGCAAAAGTAGAGAGATAATATGTATATATTTGTATGACCCAGTTCTTTATTATCATAACGAAAAGTGTCCTTAAAAACATTAATTTACCACGTGAATTTAATTAATTTGAAAATAGTTTCATCTGGTAATAATTATCTACCAATAAATCATAATTATTGAAAATTTAAAATAAAAAATTACTCAAACATTAATTAATAATTATCAGCGAAATAATAAATCCTAAAATTCTCATGAGCACCTAGTTTTGCGTCTGATCCAATTCACGATGGATTCGTGGTATTAAATAAGTAACTCTCTACACAAAAGAATTATTCATTAAATGTCACTTCAGGCTTTTCATAATACAGGCGCATTTGGGATAAATTAATGAAAAGAGGAAAACGTTTTCCAATAATTTTATGCTTATATTTTAATTTCATATGATGTACAAGTACGCAATTAGAAGTAAAATGCATGTTTTAAAATTTTTCCGGGCATAAATTTATCAAATCCTCTAAATTGGGAAACAAAATCAAGTAAAACGCAGTAAAATCTTGGATTCATTTGGGTTTTGTTACTTTACATGTTTAAAAGAAGCTTTTATATGTAGGATATAAAACAGGTGTAATATACATATTTTGATGGAAATATTATTTTTTTCTTCCTTTTTTTCAAAAGGGCTGGTGATCATTTTACTTTCTCTTTTTTGTTTTACAAAACATAAATCGACGGAAATAGCAAGCACAGACAGCTTTCAATCGGTAAGGTGTTAAAAGCGGTAGTTCTTTGTTAGTTATAGATGTAACTTGGCGCCAACAAGTTAGAGTTTTACAAATCGTTATCGAAAGTAAGTTTTCCAAATTTAATATCTCACTCCCAGAAAATCAGTACTATGTTTTCTTCATTTTATATATGTGAGCAAGTGTTTTCAAGTATGAACCTTAGATAGAATTATTTCAGCAGTAGACTGGCAGATGAGCATTTAGCCTCGTTCCTTAGAATCATTACATCTCACTTCGAACCTCGATATAGGAACTTTTTAAAAATAAAGTCGCAATTTAATTCATTTAATTCTTTAACATATTTAAATTGGAATATTTGTATAGTGTTTTTAAATTTTAGAAAAATTTATCGTGGCCCGCCAACCTTTTTTTTTTCGATTTTTGGCCCGCGACCGAAAAAAAGTTTGCCCATCTCTGGTCTAAGACATCTATCAAGACAAATAAACAAAAATGACCTAAAACTTCACTTCTTTTTGATATGATTTTTTTTTTTTTTTTTGACAATCCATTAACAGGTAAAGAAGTTTTAATCATAAAAATGATAAACATCATGAAATAGAAGTAGGAAATGTATACTGAATTGTAGAATGAACCAAAAGTTTCGTTAACTTCAATAATTAATATATATTTCTATGTAATTAAAAATTAATAAATCTTTATATTATAATTGATAATAATAAATAATAATTAAACTATAGTTATAATTGCATAATAATCTTGATGAATATAATAAAATAATAAATATTAATAAATAATTAATAGTAATGTAAATCTTGATATAATATAATAATTAAATCTTGATATAATATAATTAATAAATCTTGATATATAAAATAAATATCGTGATAAATAATTTACCTTGCTATAAATAGTAGATAAATATAATAAATCTTGTTTAAATTTTCAATGCTTTGAGAAATCATCCTTGCAATTTACTGAAATTTATTGAAATGCAATTTATTGAAATCATCCTTGTGTGTTGGTCGAAATACATTTTAAAGAGTTTTTCAATATTTATTTGATAGTCATTTCATCAGTTAAAAGTTTTAAATGTGAAATTTCTTTGTATTTTAATATTAAAAGTGGGATCTATTTGAAAATTTTAATTTGAATCATAATTTTAAATTAAAATTTTTATTTCTTCAATGAAATGATGTTAAATGCCTTGTTCATATTGTATATTGACATTGGACTAATTTGTAAATGACAAGATTATTTCTCTAAAATTAAAATAAATTCTTCTCATTATACTATAAAATATTTAATTATGTTAATATATAGATATCTAAACAACAAGACAAATTTATATTTTACTGACGTTTTCTAGTTTGTTCTCCAATTAACTCAACTACTAATTTGAGTTAACTTGCATAGCTTCATAGTATTGTATGAAATATATTTTGTATGATAATATACTACACTCATGTCCATAAATTAAGGATAATGAGGTTCAGGCAAAGAAAGAGACAGAAGCAAAACAAATTTGACTTATTTGTAAAGTCTATTTATTAAAGAAAAGGTAAAGAGCAAAAAAAAGATGCTATATGTTTGACATAATTAATAAAAATTGCGATTTTTACTCCCTGGAGCAAATTTCAAAAGAACTCACACTCACGTCCATAAATTAAGGATAATTCAGAATCCCACAGAAATTGAACTCTAAAATAAAAATTTCTCTGTAGAATTATCACACACATCTTGAAGAAGAATATGCAAATTACAGGAAACCACCAGGTGGCGCGAATAGTAGGTCACAATGACGAGAGTGTAAGAGAGGGGTATATGAATGGTGGCAAAGAAGTAAAATTGTTCACAAGCGCTTTAAAAGCCTTTCAGTGCCATAACCGCACAGTTATGGCGCAAAGGAAGCATTTGATGATTTTTTTAGTGGTAGAATTATCGGACGACTGGAATGGATGTAACCAGCTGGAAAGTATTCGAGGAACTTGGAATCGCCCAGAGTGTCATCTCCAGGCTTTGGCAACGATTCCAAGATGGTAATGTGAGTAGATGTTACAGCACAGGTCGCCCCCGAGTTACAACGCCGAATGAGGACCGGTATTTAGCAGTTACTGCCAAAAGAAACAGATGGAGCACAGCATCAGACCTGTCTCGTCAGCTCTCTTCAGCTACCGGTACGACAGTTTCAAGGCAGACCGTGTACAGACGCTTAGGGCACATTGGTCTATATGCTCGTAGGGGCCTGTCAGATGTGTTCCACTTACCGCAACTCACTGTCGCCTGCGATTAACCTGAGTAGAGAGCATGCATTGTGGACACCGCAACAGTGGTCTTGTGTGATGTTTTCCGACGAGTCCAGGTTTAGTTTGCAGTCTGATTCTCGCCGGACTTTCTTATGGAGAGCGCCAGGTACCCATTACCACCAAGAGAACACCATTGAACGACACCGTTACGGTGGTGCCGGATGGCTCGTTTGGGGAGGATATTCTTGGTTCCAGAACTGACCTGCATATTCAGAGTGTAACGATGACAGGCCACATCTATCGGGATGTCATTCTGGAACAACATGTACGTTTGTTTCTGGGGGCGCCATGGGTGCTGAATTTCTGTTTATGGATGAAAACGCCCGTCCTCACCGTGCAAACATTGTAGACGAATGCCTTCAGTTGAGGATATCCCCGGTATGATTGGCCAGCATACTCACCGGACTTGAATCCAACAGAGCATGTGTGGATATGTTTGGCCGACGAATTGCAGCCCGTCAACCCCCTCCCACCTGTCAACCGGAACTCGGAGGGCATTGCTTGATGAGTGGTGTAATATTCCCAAGATCAGATTGATAATTTGATACCAGCATGCCTAGGCGTTGTAAGGCCTGTATTGCATCGTCCGGGAGACATACTCCATATTAACCATCATACTAACCATGTTATATGTTTTGTAAATAGGTTCTTTTTTGAAATTTGCTCCAGGGAGTAAAAATCGCAATTTTTATTAATTATGTCAAAAACATATAGCATTTTTGCTCTTTACCTTTTGTTTAATAAATAGACTTTACAAATAAGTCAAATTTGTTTTGTTTCTTTTCTTTCTTTGCCTGAACTTCATTATCCTTAATTTATGGACATGAGTGTATTTACAAAAAAAAACAGTATAGCATGGTTAGTATGATGGTTAATATGGAGTATGCTCCCGGACGATGCAATACAGGCTTACAACGCCTAGGCATACTGAGTATCAAATTATCAATCTGATCTTGGGGAATATTACACCACTCATCAGGCAATGCTCTCCGAAGTTCCGGTTGACAGTTGGGAGGGGTTGACGGGCTGCAATTCGTCGGCCAAGCATATCCCACACATGCTCTATTGGATTCAAGTCCGGTGAGTATGCTGGCCAATCCATACGGGTGATATCCTCCAATTGAAGGCATTCATCTACAATGTTTGCACGGTGAGGACGGGCGTTGTCATCCATAAACAGAAATTCAGCACCCGAAACAAACGTCCATGTTGTTCCAGAATGACATCCCTATAGATGTGGCCTGTCATCGTTACACTCTGAACATGCAGGTCAGTTCTGGAAACCAAGAATAATTCCTCCCCAAACGAGCCATCCTGCACCACCGTAACGGGTCGTTCAATGGTGTTCTCTTGGTGGTAACGGGGTACCTGGCGCTCTCCATATGAAAGTCCGGCGAGAATCAGACTGCAAACTAAACCTGGACTCGTCGGAAAACATCACACCAGACCACTGTTGCGGTGTCCACAATGCATGCTCTCTACTTCCAGGTTAATCGTAGGCGACAGTGAGTTGCGGTAAGTGGAACACATCTGACAGGCCTACGAGCATATAGACCATTGTGCCCTAAGCGTTCTGTACAAGGTCTGCCTTGAAACTGTCGTACCGTTAGCTGAAGAGAGCTGACGAGACAGGTTTGATGCTTTGCTCCGTCTGTTTCTTTTGGCAGTAACTGCTGAATACTGGTCCTCATTCGGCGTTGTAACTCGGGAGCGACCTGTGCTGTAACATCTACTCACATTACCATCCTCTTGGAATCGTTGCCAAAGCCTGAGATGACATTCTGGGCGATTCCAAGTTCCTCGGATACTTCCAGCTGGGTACGTCCACATTCCAGTCGTCCGATAATTCTACCACGTAAAAAATCATCCAAATGCTTCCTTTGTGCCATAACTATGCGGTTATTGCCCTGAAAGGCTTTTAAAGCGCTTGTGAACAATTTTACTTCTTTTCCACCATTCCTTATATACTCCTCTCTTACACTCGTCATTGTGACTTACTATCCGCGCCATCTGGTGGTTTCCTGTAATTTGCATATTCTTCTTCAAGATGTGTGTGATAATTCTTCAGGTGAAATTTTATATTAGAGTTCAATTTCTGTGTGATTCTGAATTATCCTTAATTTATGGACATGTGAGTGTATATAAATATATATTTCTTTTAATTTGCCTCTGACTGACAAATTAAAATTCTATCCGCGGCCCGGATAGAATCTTCCGGACGGGCCGGAGTTGTCCCGCGTGCCGTAGTTTGACCATCCCTGTCTTTAGACCGTACATTTGTGCTGACTTATTGCTTAAATTCTCCTTAATCTTGATATATTTTTAGACGTGACCTGGACATTTTTTTAAATGCTTTCTTCAAGTGTAAAAAGACTTTTTACTTATCCCACTTTTTGCAGACAGTAGCATCAGTTGAGTTTCAAGAAACCGTGTGGTCTATGTTGTGAAGTAGAAGGGCAGTACTACCCCCGCATTTTGCGTGTCGTATGGGAGAAACCCCGGAAATCCCAACAAGTAGTCCGAATCACGAGGCAACATGCTGAACATTCTAAACGTCATCGACTCTCCTCGTGTTTTGAACAGTGTCTACAACAACCTCCGCCCTAATGCTCACCAGCCGGGCGTTGCCACTGAGCCACGAGTCGAGCGTATAAAGAACTAACCATCCCTGTTTAAGTACAAGACAGGAAAACCACCGCTAAAACTACATTTATTAAGAATGCATATAGTTGAAAATCTTTCGTCAGGTGAAGCATTATCAAATAAAAAGTTCTTTTTCATCAAAAAAAAAAAAACATTTTCTTCTATACCAATTTGTTGTCCTGTTTGTCTAAAATGAATCTTACATTTCATCTTACAAGCACAAAATGTGCCTTTCACACAAGTTTTTTTTAAGTTCTTTTTACCAGGTACTTTGCGTTGTTATCAATGACAATATGAAAGGCTTCTTACGACACCGATAAAAATGTATCTTGATTGTGTATCTGACCAAGCTTTATTATCATAATAGAACACCAGGATGTCGATTTGGCATGGGACTGGATGCATCCACAAAATGCATGCTTGACGGAAAAGAAAGAGTTGTCTGAAGTACAATCTTAAAACCATCTAAACCAATTGTACTTTTAGCTTTTTATTTTTGCACTTACACACTATTTAGTAAGTGGATAATACTATCAACATTACCCTTACCCCTGATTGTGATTTACTTTACTTACTCTTTTGGTGATACATGAATATCAATTTATTGTTGTTTCAAAAGTAAAGTATTCAAAATATTATTCACAGGGCGATTATAATTAATAATTATTAATAATTATTACTAACTAATTATAAGCCCAAATAATACCTTCGTAGTTACTCATTTTCATTTAATATATTTTTAATTAGATAAATATTTTTAAGAAAAATGACGAATGAAATCAAGGAATCTGTGAACTTATGCTCAACACAATAACACAAAAAATAGAACGCCTAACATATTTTATTTAGACATTTACATAAATCATGATTTCATTAAAGGAAAAATTACATAAAAAACTTGAGAAATTGTAAAAAAGAGTGGTAGGCAAAAAATCTAAAAAATATATATATAATGTATGAAATTAGAATTATTTGTTTTTAATACGTGTGAATGCTTATATGTTAATACATAAAAAAACGAAGTTATTTCAAATAATAAAAGTTATAGTTATAGTAAAATGTTTTCCAAGTAAACTACCAAGGGATTTTTTTTAATTTAAAAATAAATATTTTGAAAAACAATTTATAATCGATCGTATCAATGGATTGACGACAGAAATGAAGCACATAAATATTTATTTCATTATAAAATAAAAAAAGTGAACATAAATAATAAAATTTAGAATAAAAATATGTCTTTAACTTATACTTATTGAACATTTGAAAAGGAACAAAAGGATGTTATAAGAGAACACAATCACAAACCTTACTATTTAATTTCAAAAAGAACTTATAAAACCGTTCTTATTTTCTTTTATTCATTCAAATTTTATAAAATAAATAAAAATGGAAGAAATGAAAGTATATTAAATACGATTTATTAGTCACCAAGATCAATATGAACAATGGGTTATGACATCATTTTCCATTTATAATTCTTTTTTTCAGATGATTTTTGAATTCAAATTTTAAAATTATTTGTAAGCACAATTTTAAAATAAAAACAGGTTTTTATTTGATTGCAGAAACAACTAATAAAATTTTTCCAGCACGAAATTAAGCAACCATCTACAATATAATGTTTGTATTCGTAGTTATGTGGGGTGCTTTAGAGACATTGATTCTGATGCCACGAAGTCCATATGTCATATTTTCGTCACAGCTTCATGTAAATCCTTATTGATGGCAGCGTTAAGTATTTCAGCTCATATTACATAGTCGATTTAATTTTAGTGATTTATGTTAGAGTGAACAGAAATAAGTATGCAGTGGATAAAAAAAAAGTATTGCAATTGCCTATAAATGATCATATTTACTAATAAAGTATGTTTACAAATTTTATATTTTAACATAATAGCGATTACAGAAGGAGAAAAAGACAAAAAAATATATAACGAAATTTTCATTTAAATATTTTTTTAGTCAAAATCTACGAGAAAATCAAAAATTTACGTATAAAAAAGTATTGGCAAAACAGTGAAATTGATAAAATTATGAGC
>BPLR01017520.1:0-79172 GCA_021605095.1 Caerostris extrusa
TTCTTAGCTTTTTGGGAGTAGAATTGTAAACGAAAATATTCTGAAGGCAATCTCTGTGAAAAATTTATTGTACAAAATATTTTATTCCATTTTAATTAAGTTCATTTTACAATACATTACCCTCTTCTACATTAGCACAACAGACCCTTGGTGGGCCAAGGCCGTCTGCCTGCTGGCAGATTTCGAAACAGATGTTTTTTTACGGGCTAGGGTTGTCAGCCCTGGGGCCTGAATGGTAGAGTGTCTAACGCTCTGGTGCTGGGTGCCACAGGTTTTGGGTTCGAATATCCCGGCGTTGCCATGGATGTTTGTAGTGGTTCGGAATCGAGTTTAAGCCATAGATGACTTTAAGCCATTGCCATGACTCATATCTGTAGAGCGTGACGGAGCCCATTCTGACTTCTCACCCACATCATTCCCAAATGTATAGGGGCAACTCAGCTCTAATAACAGATGTGGTGTGGTGTAGTAGTAGTAGCAGCCCTACGCCATACTATCATATTAGACAAGAAACTATAGTTTAAAGTGGATTCGAACCACTGCAAACATCTATGGCAACGCCTGGACTCGAAACCGAGGCATCCCCCGCCAGAACGCTAGTCACTCTGCCATCAAGCTCCACAATAAATTACCGCGTTGTATTAATATAATTAAATTTGTATAATAAGATACTCACATATACTTATATACAGAGAAGATGTGGCAAATTTTACTCAATTAATAAATTTAATCACACACCTTCCAAATGATAACTATAGTCGGCTGATCAAACAAGAGAACAACATCATTTCTCACTTTTAAAATGATTGAATAGCGAGCAGATTTGGTGATGGTCTTAACAATAATAGCCTGTCCCATAGGAAATGCATATAATAGGATCTATTCTTAATCGGAGCTTACAATAATTGGAGCTTATCTTCCAAAAGATATTCTTTTGTTATCATCATGATTAATACCACGAAATACTTGCATATCCATTGAATGGTTTTCAGACTTTTTCATTTAGAAAGTGTAATAGTGTTATTCATGAATATTTGAAATAAGATTTTATTATATTCAATATACGAGATGTTAATTCATTTTAATTAACCGTTTTCTTTTGAAGTGGTGTAAGTGCATTTCTGACAAAACGCTTAGTAGATTGCGTTTATTGTTATCATTAATTATGACCTTTATATCTAGAAACAGTTCCCACAAATAAAATCCTTCAAAATTTTTACCATTTTGTCAAAATAAATTTGCATAATTAATAAAATTGAGAAAAAGATATAATTAATTTGAAAGTGGTGCAAATCCACTTTCCGCAAAAGACGTAATATTTAGTTCAAAATTTATACTGCATAATTTGTCTACTTCATTTTGATATATAAATAGCATAACTGTTAATGTCTTAAAAATTTTCGTTCGTTAACTAGAATTTTGTTGCTTGCTTCTGAAAATCTTTAGAGCAGGTCTGCATAGCTAGAGTTGAAAATGCTATTAGTAGTGCATTCCGTTTATTCATTTAACTTGAAAGTAAATAAGTATGATTATCTCTAAAATTACTAATTAATTTTAAAATAAGTGTGCATTTTTTTATTATATAATATTCGAAATTCAATGAATGATTCAATTGAAATCCCATGTTTAATATTTCATAAATGTATAATTTTCACATATTGTAGACTTCGAAAGTGGTATAAGTCCACATGAGGTCAACAAAACTATAAATTTCTTTTAATTAATTCTTTAAAAACGATCTCTTTATTAACTTAAATCAATTTAATATTTAAAAATAAAATGAGCGTATTAACATAACCAATATTTTCAAACCATTAAAATACAATGGTTTAAATAACCTAAACCCTTAAATATCTCCATATAGCAAAAAAATGGTATTGAAGCCAAGTAAGACTGTTCGATATATATATTTTAGGCTGTTGATCTCTGCCTTCATGCAGCAATCACTTTTAGTATAAAAAGTTTTAGTTTAGAAAAGAGTAGGACTAAAGTCCAAAAATATTTGTTACAATACGATAAAACTGAAGGGTTGTAGACAGGATTAAATGAATTTTGAGAGTAAGCCTCAGAAATCGATACGATTAAATAGCTAAATTTTATTAAATTATATTTAAAATACGTGACAAAAGACTTTTGAACTGTCTAATTTCGAGAAATTAGCTATTACACTCTACTCGGAAATTTTTGTAGAATGCTCGAGACACAAATTTCAAAACTTAAACTTCTGAAGCACGAACGCCGTCAATTACTTCTGGCAGTTGCTGGCTATGGAAAATGAGTTCCTTTTAACTAATGTTACTCCGAAGTGATCATTTTCCCTGGAATACACCAGAACTCTTTAAAATGAAAACATTTTCTAAACTTTTCACTTCCATTAAAGAGCTAAATTGCTTTCGTTAATGTGCACATAAATTTGTAAGCTACCGATCTCGGTTAGGACATTCTGTTGTCCTCTAATCTTCATATTGGAAAATCAAATTTTATCTCTTAGGCAACACTCAACCTCTCTGTTCTGTTATTTGAATTTAGTTTATACATGATAGCTTTCTCATGCGTATAAATAATAAAATTAATATTTAGAATAGTAAGATAGACGAATAGGATAGAATAATAGACGCACTAAAAAAAAAGAATTATGTGCATATGATTAAATTTGTTGATAAAGAAATTAAAATTTTAGATGATTTTTTCTTCTTCAATGGCACAGCAGCCCCATAGGGGTCAAGGTCGCCATCTTACTGGTAAATTCCGAAACATGAGATGTTTTCTTTGTACCCGGAAGGGTTATCAGCCTTACTCCCAACCTGTACAGTCATATTAGATTGGGACCTACTGTTTAAAGTGACTTCCTAACTACTATAACAATCCATAGCACAGCTGAGACTCTAACATGAAACCTGTAGCATCGAATGCCAGGTGCTACAGGTTTCATGCCGAGAGCTAGTCACTCGGCCACCAGGCCCTATTTTAGATCCCTATCAAACCCAAGAAGGCCTTCAAGATCGCATCTTCTTTAAATGTGCACGGATATCACGTCGACGGGGCGACCCACTGATTTTTCCTTCATTCTGTTGTCCAGTCTATAATTTCTTTCATCGCTGAGACTATAGATCACATAATTTTCATAATAATTGTTGAGATTCCTTATCTTCGTGTGTATTATATTTCTGTTTGGTTATTTTGCTATATCTTCCTCTAATTTGTCAGTAATCTCATTTATCTTTTGTCAATTTTGACCCTCTTGATTTAATTTTATTTTAACTAACCAATTAAGAACCAACCAGTCACTTGTTTGCAATGCTTGGTGATCCGAGTCCCAAGAAAAGTTGGTTCTAGGGATTCAGTCCAGCTTGAATTGGGACCTCTTGTTTTGGGCGATACTTCTTTTTTGGCCTCTGCTCCTGGTAGCGGGTGGTTTACCTAGTTTACAGGTGTATCGATCGTCTGGCAATTACCATTCCCTCGATTCTGGACTGTCTGATGGCCAATGGGTTAGCGCCCTGGCATTTGGTACCACACGCTTCAAGTTCGAATCCTTGCCTTGCCTTGGCCTGGATGTTTATTAATGTTTCGAAATCCACGTTAAACTCTAGGTCCTGTCTAATTAGCCAAAAGTGCCCAAAAAATGACGGTAGGGCGACAAATAAAGACGCGGTTCAGCAGTTGCACAATTTAAGTTTGGAATTAAACGATGGGTCACTTCTTTGGCAACTAACGAAGGGTGGAGGTCATTGGGGGTAGTGACTCTACCTGCAATATAGGTCAGTTGTTGTATCAGTACTTGTTGGCTGTTTGTTAGGCGGTGTGTTCTGGGACCTAAGTACCTTTTTTTAATCTAAGGACATCTCTCACTAAAACTTTGCACCACGGCGAAATTCTTCACATTTTTCTTGGATACCATTAATTATGAATCGAGTTTGGAAAACTCTTTAGACAGGAAAATAGAATGGGTGTCGTCATTTGTCAGATTTTGGAGAAGCAATCACCTGAAATTGCCCTCAGCAAGTTATCTCAGCTTATGTTCCATCGGAGGAAACTTGAAATCTTTACGAAATACAAGATCTGGTGACTTATAATTAGAAACATAACCGATCAGCTACAATAAAATAATTCTTACAGACTAAAAAAAATGATCTTGATATAACTGTCTAGATGCATATCACACTCAGTGCCTTGATAGTGTGAAATCTGTTCCCAATTTAATGTTGTCAAAAGTAAATATATCACAAGAATTATAAAACCAAAAAATGCTGATTCATTTCGCAGAATTACAATTAAAAGGGGATCTGAAATAATTTCCGAAAACATTTAATCGTAAAGTTTTAAGGCTCTATGTTTCTTAAGAATATCAAAAGCAGGATATCTCAATTGCCTCATAAGACCATAGATTCCCAACCCAAAAAACAGTTACAATTGTCAATGCCAAAGTCATTCAAAATTAACTTAAATATCTCCATATAGCAAAAAAATGGTATTGAAGCCAAGTAAGACTGTTCGATATATATATTTTAGGCTGTTGATCTCTGCCTTCATGCAGCAATCACTTTTAGTATAAAAAGTTTTAGTTTAGAAAAGAGTAGGACTAAAGTCCAAAAATATTTGTTACAATACGATAAAACTGAAGGGTTGTAGACAGGATTAAATGAATTTTGAGAGTAAGCCTCAGAAATCGATACGATTAAATAGCTAAATTTTTATTAAATTATATTTAAAATACGTGACAAAAGACTTTTGAACTGTCTAATTTCGAGAAATTAGCTATTACACTCTACTCGGAAATTTTTTGTAGAATGCTCGAGACACAAATTTCAAAACTTAAACTTCTGAAGCACGAACGCCGTCAATTACTTCTGGCAGTTGCTGGCTATGGAAAATGAGTTCCTTTTAACTAATGTTACTCCGAAGTGATCATTTTCCCTGGAATACACCAGAACTCTTTAAAATGAAAACATTTTCTAAACTTTTCACTTCCATTAAAGAGCTAAATTGCTTTCGTTAATGTGCACATAAATTTGTAAGCTACCGATCTCGGTTAGGACATTCTGTTGTCCTCTAATCTTCATATTGGAAAATCAAATTTTATCTCTTAGGCAACACTCAACCTCTCTGTTCTGTTATTTGAATTTAGTTTATACATGATAGCTTTTTCTCATGCGTATAAATAATAAAAATTAATATTTAGAATAGTAAGATAGACGAATAGGATAGAATAATAGACGCACTAAAAAGAATTATGTGCATATGATTAAATTTGTTGATAAAGAAATTAAAATTTTAGATGATTTTTCTTCTTCAATGGCACAGCAGCCCCATAGGGGTCAAGGTCGCCATCTTACTGGTAAATTCGAAACATGAGATGTTTTCTTTGTACCCGGAAGGGTTATCAGCCTTACTCCCAACCTGTACAGTCATATTAGATTGGGACCTACTGTTTAAAGTGACTTCCTAACTACTATAACAATCCATAGCACAGCTGAGACTCTAACATGAAACCTGTAGCATCGAATGCCAGGTGCTACAGGTTTTCATGCCGAGAGCTAGTCACTCGGCCACCAGGCCCTATTTTAGATCCCTATCAAACCAAGAAGGCCTTCAAGATCGCATCTTCTTTAAATGTGCACGGATATCACGTCGACGGGGCGACCCACTGATTTTTCCTTCATTCTGTTGTCCAGTCTATAATTTCTTTCATCGCTGAGACTATAGATCACATAATTTTCATAATAATTGTTGAGATTCCTTATCTTCGTGTGTATTATATTTCTGTTTGGTTATTTTGCTATATCTTCCCTCTAATTTGTCAGTAATCTCATTTTATCTTTTGTCAATTTTGACCCTCTTGATTTAATTTTATTTTAACTAACCAATTAAGAACCAACCAGTCACTTGTTTGCAATGCTTGGTGATCCGAGTCCCAAGAAAAGTTGGTTCTAGGGATTCAGTCCAGCTTGAATTGGGGCCTCTTGTTTTGGGCGATACTTCGTTTTGGCCTCTGCTCCTGGTAGCGGGTGGTTTACCTAGTTTACAGGTGTATCGATCGTCTGGCAATTACCATTCCCTCGATTCTGGACTGTCTGATGGCCAATGGGTTAGCGCCCTGGCATTTGGTACCACACGCTTCAAGTTCGAATCCTTGCCTTGCCTTGGCCTGGATGTTTATTAATGTTTCGAAATCCACGTTAAACTCTAGGTCCTGTCTAATTAGCCAAAAGTGCCCAAAAAATGACGGTAGGGCGACAAATAAAGACGCGGTTCAGCAGTTGCACAATTTAAGTTTGGAATTAAACGATGGGTCACTTCTTTGGCAACTAACGAAGGGTGGAGGTCATTGGGGGTAGTGACTCTACCTGCAATATAGGTCAGTTGTTGTATCAGTACTTGTTGGCTGTTTGTTAGGCGGTGTGTTCTGGGACCTAAGTACCTTTTTTTAATCTAAGGACATCTCTCACTAAAACTTTGCACCACGGCGAAATTCTTCACATTTTTTTCTTGGATACCATTAATTATGAATCGAGTTTGGAAAACTCTTTTAGACAGGAAAATAGAATGGGTGTCGTCATTTGTCAGATTTTGGAGAAGCAATCACCTGAAATTGCCCTCAGCAAGTTATCTCAGCTTATGTTCCATCGGAGGAAACTTGAAATCTTTTACGAAATACAAGATCTGGTGACTTATAATTAGAAACATAACCGATCAGCTACAATAAAATAATTCTTACAGACTAAAAAAAAAATGATCTTGATATAACTGTCTAGATGCATATCACACTCAGTGCCTTGATAGTGTGAAATCTGTTCCCAATTTAATGTTGTCAAAAAGTAAATATATCACAAGAATTATAAAACCAAAAAAATGCTGATTCATTTCACAGAATTACAATTAAAGGGGATCTGAAATAATTTCCGAAAACATTTAATCGTAAGTTTTAAGGCTCTATGTTTCTTAAGAATATCAAAGCAGGATATCTCAATTGCCTCATAAGACCATAGATTCCCAACCCAAAAAACAGTTACAATTGTCAATGCCAAAGTCATTCAAAATTAACTTGCAGAAATAAAACGAAATTTTATAATGATGCTGCTCCTGGCCACATTATGTTAAACCGTAGGTCCCAGTCTAACACGATCGTAAAGCCTTGCAGGGGTATTGTTACTCAGCAACCGTAGCTTATCTTCAAGCTGCACACACCTCCTGTGTGGTGTCCAAAGTGAGAAACGTCGGTGAAGCGCTTGCCTTAAGGCATCAAAGACAATTGTCTAAGTGTTTGCCAGCTGCATTAGAACAAAAAATCAATGTGATTACAGTAGATAAAAAATTAAATAAAATTAATTATTATTAACAACCAAGAATTAATTCTTTATGAATTCTAGGAGTAAAAAGAAAGAGAAAATTCAGATAGTCTGAAATCAATAAAAACATTAATCAACAAATTGCTACAACTCAACTTCCTCTCAAAATTTCACACTGAATTTAATTTTTTTAATGCAAGCTTAATTAAATCAATTTAATTCATAAAACTAGAGCCACCTGCCGTCGATTCATGCCAAAAAAATTTTTTTTTTGTCTCGCTACATCGTGTAATTCTTATTTTTGGCTTCAAAATCTAAGTTATTTCCCACCAAGGAAGAATCTTTAAAACCAAAAACGCCAAAAGCAGTCAAAATATTTTGTTTGTCCCGTTTCATCGTGTAATTGATTTTATTGGTTTCAAAAACAGTGATTTCACTCAAGAATGAATCTAAAAAAATGAAACTTCTTTAAAAGCTATTAGTAACAAATTTCTATTTTTAAAAAATTCTTTCTTAAAAATGGAGCTATCTATTACAAATTTAACTAATCTGTTGAGTTCGCATTCAACAATTTGTTGATTAACGAAAAAGTTAAAATTTAATTAAAAAAACTTTTTTTATATTGTGTTTTTGACTATTTTTATTTTTGTGGGGCAAATTAGTTACCAGATGAGGCTACATTATAGTTTTCTTATTTGTTTGTCTGCCTTAATTTTAATCAAGT
This sequence comes from Caerostris extrusa, assembly GCA_021605095.1. Classification (NCBI taxonomy): domain Eukaryota; kingdom Metazoa; phylum Arthropoda; class Arachnida; order Araneae; family Araneidae; genus Caerostris; species Caerostris extrusa. Next base: position 8,014 of record BPLR01017520.1, read on the forward strand.
GGAAAAAGCAGTAACGTTTTTTTTACGTAGCTCTTCTTTTAATAACGTAATGTAATTGTTAAATTAATTATACTTAATTAAAATAAACATTGATAGACGCCGATATGTTAGGATAAGCTGGATGCCGATTAAGTTAAATGACAAAGAAATATGTTGAGCATGTTTTTGATGAGTGAATTAAATTTATCCTGAAAAGCTAAACAGTTTAAGAAAAACATTTTTCGGATAATTGCTTTTTTATTCCTTTTATTTTTAACTCTTATAATTGATTTAACATTAAGGTTGCATTAAGTTTTTATTACAATTCTTGAGTTTTTGTAAAACTTGCATAATGAATATTGTCATATTTTTAAAATTTTATTTATTTATTTATTTCGTAAATTAACTTTCTCACTAGATCTTTTATGTTTTGATTTTTGAAGGATGCATAGTTAAATAATGGAGCACTCAAAACAAAAAGTATTGTTGTTGTTGTTACCTATGGCTTTATGGCAGAAAATATTGTTTTTGTTACCTATGTCTTTATTGCAGAAAATGTTGTTGTTCTATATAGTTTTATTGCAGGAAATGTTGTTGTTATATAGTTTTATTGCAGGAAATGTTGTTACCTTTTGCTTTATTTCAGAAAATGTTGTTATCTGTTACCGATGGTCTTATTGCAAAAATGTTGTTGCTGCTATTACCTTTACAGTTTTACTTGCAGAAAATGCTGCTTTTGTTACCGATTGTCTTATTGCAGAAAATGTTTCATGCTATATTACCTTTTGCATTTATTTCAGAAAATGCTGCTGTTGTTACCGATGGTCTTATTCCCAAAAAAATTGTTTTGCTGCTATTGAACCTTTTTTTTTTTTCAGAAAATGCTGCTGTTGTTACCGATGGTCAAATTGCAGAAAATTTGTTGCTGCTATTACCTTTTAAAATTTCAGAAAATGCTGCTGTTGTTACCGATGGTTTTATTTCAATTGTAAAAATCGTTGTCAAATGCTGCTATTACCTTTTGTTTTATTTCAGAAAATGCTGCTGTTGTTAACGATGCTCTTATTGCAGAAAATAAATTTGTTGCTGCTATTAAACCTTTTGCTTTATTTCATGTCCATAAATGCTGCTGTTGTTACCGATGGTTTTAGAAGCAAAAATGTTGTTGCTGCTATTACCTTTTGTTTTTTTTCAGAAAATGCTGCTGTTGTTATATGCTCTAATTAAGAAAATAGTTGTTGCTGCTATTACCTTGGAGCTTTATTTCAAAAAATGCTGCTGTTGTTACCGATGGTTTTATGATGGAAAATGTTGGCTGCTATTACCTTTTGATTTTATTTCAGCCTTAAAATGCTGCTGTTGTTACCGATCAAATTATTCAGAAAATGTTGTTGCTGAATATTACCCACTTTATTTCAGAAAATGCCCTGCTGTTGTTACCAGATGGGGTTATTGCAGAAAAATTTGTTGCCTGCTATACCTTTTGCTTTATTTCAGAAAATGCTGCTGTTGTTACCGATGGTCTTATCAATTGCAGAAAATGTTTTGCTGCTATTACCGTTTTGCTTTATTTCAGAAAATGCTGCCTGAAACAAACCGATGGTCTTGTTCCAGAAAATCCCGATAGTTGCCGCTATTACCTTTTGCTTTATTTCAGAAAATGCTGCTGTTGTTGTTACCTATGGCTACATTTCAGAAAATGTTGTTGTTTCCACCGTAACGGTTCGTTCAGAAAGTGTTGTTGTTGTTGTTATACCTAACTGGCGTTTTATCCGGCGAGAAAATGTTATTTTTCTATAATTTTTTATATTATTATGCATTTTATCTATATTAAAAAAAGTAATCGTCATTTTTATTGTTCAAAAATAATATGATTTTTTTTTCCTCAAAACAATTTGAGGCCTACGAGCATATGAAAATCTTTTTGTTTTCAATTTATTTCACGGAACTACAAATGAAAAATTAAGATTACATAATTTAAAATGAGGAAATTTGGTTTTGTGGTCCGTCTATATTCATTAGTAAAATTTGCATTGCGTATGAACTCAATTAAATATATCCTACGCATAAAAATAATATATAATAAATATAAAATAATATAAATCTATAATATATAAAATAGATATTTTATAAATTCACAAGAAATTTATTTCCAAAAAAAACCCATGAAATACTGCCATATTATATTACCGACAATATCATGCTTCCTTTATGAAATAAACCAGTTTATTCGCAATATACTTAGGTTTTCAAAGCACAATTCGGAATATCTATATCAAAAATCTTTTTTGTTTTCAATTTATTTACGAAACTAAAAAAGCCGAATTAAGATCGTATAATTTGAAATATCAAAATTGATTTTATCGTTTACTTATTCAATTGCAAAATATGAACTGCGTATGAACTGAATTAAATAATCAACTATATCCTATTCATAAATTTATTTTATAAAGAAATACACAAGCCATTTATTAATCCGACTCATGAAATAATGCCATATCATATTACCGACAGCATACGCATATGAAATAAACCAGTTTTTAAAAAAATTTAAATCGTTGTTGCGGAAAAATTCCGCTTTCAATACACTCGAACTGACGAGAATAAATTGAGCACGTTGGCTGTGACAGATGAAAAATGAAACTTGTTAGTTTTCGGAAAATTAATGAAACTGCGATCGATAAAGAAAAAAAGTCTGATTCAGGTAATGCTAAAACATCTCTGACCGACGTCCATTCACTAATCATCCGCTGCCACTATAGTCGTCTCATGCGATTAAATAATAATGAGAAAAAAAGAAATCCCGATGCATTTTTAGATGAAGAAAAGTGATAAACAGTTCTGATCAGGGTGAAATTCTTCTCAGTAGCAAAAAAAATAAATATTAAATACTGCAGGAAATATTAAGATATGAAAGAGGTCATCAAGAAAATGTCCCTTTTATGTGTCTTCTTAGAATAGAAGATTAAATATAGTTCTTCCTTTCTGTAGATGTATTGTGTTTTGTTTTCTTTTTTGAAAAAAGCCTGTTGAAGTTGATGGATTTGATTTTCCGTATGAAATTCAACAAAAAGCCAATGCTGCATGTAAAATGTTAGGAGAAAAGAAAATTCTTTTGTAAAGAAAATCTTTTTACGTCTCTTTTCCTGTTGCTGTTTTCAAATATTTTTCTTCTGTTATGATGGTGATATTTATTTCCCAGGTAAACATCTTTGTGGAAAATATGTTTTAAATGCCCTGAACCATTCTAGAATTTGCACTAAATCATTCTAACATACTTATAACACAATATACTAGTAGTATCCCAACTAATGCAATATATATATATAGTACAAGCCAAAGATGCAACTTTTAACAGGAAATATTCCAAAGACTAACTTTCTTCTATACCATCAAAGCTATATCTTCAGCAGAATCAGAATCAGTGATAGCGTGTCGGTATCAATGTCTCCCTCTAATAAAGAATGTAAATGAAATATAATATGAAAGATGGATATCGTCATAAAAGATTTAGACTAATTTTAGTTGAATTTTTATCCTTATGACATGGGTAATACGTTTTAATTAGTTTTTCAACATATGTCATTTATACATCTTTTTAATGACTTTATTTAAATTTAAGGTTAAACCTAATAAAACTTTTAAGGTTTAACCTAAACTTTAAAGTAAACTTTTAAGGTTAAACCTAATAAAATATTATATATTGATCGATGCAACTTGACCTAAACTGGCATATATTAGTACCTACCCATCGGAACATTTTTAAAGGCACACATTGCTATAAAATACACTCATGTCCATAAATTAAGGATAATGAAGTTCAGGCAAATAAAGAGACAGAAGCAAAACAAATTTGACTTATTTGTAAAGTCTATTTATTAAACAAAAGGTAAACAGCAGAAAAGATGCTATATGTTTGACATAATTAATGAAAATTGCGATTTTTACTCCCTGGAGCAAATTTCAAAAAAGAACCTATTTGCAAAAAACAGTATAACATGGTTAGTATGATGGTTAATATGGAATATGTCTCCCGGACGATGCAATATAGGCCTTGCAACGCCTAGGCATGCTGAGTATCAAATTATCAATCTGATCTTGGGGAATATTATGCCACTCATCCAGCAATGCTCTCTAAAGTTCCGGTTGACAGGTGGGAGGGGGTTGACGGCTACAATTCGTCGGCCAAACATATCCCACATGCTATATTGGAGTCAAGTCCGGTGAGTATGTTATCCAATCCATACGGGTGATATCCTCCAATTGAAGGCATTCGTCTACAATGTTTGCACGGTGAGGACGGGCGTTGTTATACATAAACAGAAATTCAACACCCATGGCGCCCCGAAATAAACGTACATGTTGTTCCAGAATGACATCCCGATAGATGTGGCCTGTCATCGTTACACTCTGAACATGCAGGTCAGTTCCGGAACCAAGAATAATTCCTCCCCAAACGAGTCATCCTGCACCACCGTAACGGTGTCGTTCAATGGTGTTCTCTTGGTGGTAACGGGTACCTGGCGCTCTCCATATGAAAGTCCGGCGAGAATAAGACTGCAAACTAAACCTGGACTCGTCGGAAAACATCACACAAGACCACTGTTGCGGTGTCCACAATGTACGCTCTCTACTCCCGGTTAATCGCAGGCGACAGTGAGTTGCGGTAAGTGGAACACATCTGACAGGCCTACGAGCATATAAACCAATGTGCCCTAAGCGTCTGTACACGGTCTGTCTTGAAACTTTCTTACCGGTAGCTGAAGAGAGCTGACGAGACTGGTCTGATGCTGTGCTCTGTCCGTTTCTTTTGGCAGTAACTGCTAAATACCGGTCCTCATTCGGCGTTGTAACTCGGGGGCGACCTGTGCCGTAACATCTACTCACATTACCATCATCTTGGAATCGTTGCCAAAACCTGGAGATGACACTCTGAGCGATTCCAAGTTCCTCGGATACTTCCAGCTGGGTACGCCACATTACAGTCGTCTGATAATTCTATCACGTAAAAAATCATCCAAATGCTTCCTTTTTTGCCATAACTATGCGGTTATTGCACTGAAGGCTTTTAAAGCGCTTGTGAACAATTTTACTTCTTTGCCACCATTCCGCCCCCTCTCTTACACTCGTCATTGTGACGTACTATCCGCGCCATCTGGCGGTTTCCTGTAATTTGCATATTCTTCTTCAAGATGTGTGTGATAATTCTACAGGTGAAATTTTTATTTTAGAGTTCAATTTCTGTGTGATTCTGAATTATCCTTAATTTATGGACATGAGTGTATGTTTCACAGTTGAAGATTTAAAAAAAAAACGTACCAATAATCATACAAAGAACGATAGGTAAAGACGCCTGTAAACTTTGATCCTAGAGGATCAACCCGATGTTAGTGAAATTATAAAACTCTGAAACTTTTTAAATAAAAAAAAAACTGATTTCTAACACTTTTCGCCACAATCTTCCTGAGAACTGCAAAGAACTCGGGCTCGACTCCTACAAATTTCATTTCCACTTCTTCTGCATACATTATTCATAAGCAAGCATTTACATGGGGAAAACTTCATATAACGTCTGGAATCCCTCGCTTTTTTATGATGTAACTTCAAAAAGTATAATAGAAACTTTTATTATCCTGTTTGTAATAATCTGTATTCCCGTATTCCAATGGAATATGGTTGGATATAATTGAAAAAGTCCTGGAAATGTTTTGAATTGTAATCTAACTAAATCTTTACCGGACTAAATCTTTAAATTTCGATAAAGCTGAAATGCAATTTTGGAACTATTTTGGAATACTTAATTTTAAATTTAATGCGTAAAGTATTCTGAAGGTGAATTCTTTACGCACCTACAGTATGTTGAGTTAAGTACTGTATTAAATTCTGAATAAGGCCTGAATGGCCGAGTGGCTAGTGCTCGGTACCACAGGGTTTCGGGTTCGAGTCCCGGTGGTGCCATGGATGTTTTAGGGTTTCGGAATCCTCTTTAAACCGTAGGTCCCGGTCCTAATAGGAACGTAGAGCGTTGCGGGGGCATTGCTACTCCGCGTCCGTGGCTTCAAGTTGCACGCGCCCCCTGGGTAATGCAAAGTGAGTAACTTAAGGCATTCAAGACCAAGCTGCTAAGGGTTTGCCAGCTGCATTAGAACAAAAAAAAATACTGAATAAATGTTATTCAGTTAAATACTGAATAAATGTTCAATTAAGTTACTGTATTAAAAAGTATATAAATTAGTAGATGGCTCCATTTATTCTATGGCTGACAATGCTTTGATTATATTACATTTATTATTGTATATACAGCAGTCAAAAAATGGGACACTTTTAATAACTTTTGTTATTTTAATTAGATCTTCATAAGGGTATCAGGGGTTTGTCGAAATACCTTGTTCCAAAATGGCCATCCAATTCTTCGAGGAGAGACGAGCAGATTTTGTAAGAGCTTTTCATTTTATCTTGCCATTGGAAATTAAAATAAAACACTTTATTAAAATTCTACTCATGATTCAACTTTTTTTTTTACATTTGTGGACCTAGTGCTGGGAACAGATTATCAGTGCACAATGAATCTCCCCACCAGGCGTCCTAACAGTCTGTGCGAGACGCTCTACACGCGTTATGTTCTCCATCGAATCTCCTCCTTTTTGAAGCAATATTTCTAATCTGAGATCTCATTCACTCCGACGACCACCACGAAAGCAAAACGACGGAAAGTCGGCCATCGTGGTTCATCGGTTAAGTATGCAACTGTGATGCAGAAGAGCTAAGTCTGGAATCGACTCGCGAGGCCCACTACGTAGTTACTGCCTTCATAAATGAGGATATTTTAGGATGATTGTGCAATTATTTTCCAACAACAATCAGGTTTTCCGCTGGGAGTTTTACGAATTTTTATGAACGTAACACGTAAATGTATCTTGGCCGAACAACGCAACTCATTTTTTAACCCTTTACCTATATCTTTGAGTTTCAGGTTTTTGGCTAGATTCTTAAAATCTAGCCTTCTATTTCTGTTTTATTTTATTTCTTTTTAAATCTTTTATTTTATTTCTCTTCAAAGTGCAAAAGATTTAAATTTAATTTATTATTTAATTCTCTTAATTATTCTAAATAATTCATATTATTTAAATTCCAGAATGTTTGCCAGCTGAAATTTAGATATCTCTCCAATTTTAATCTTCAAAATTTAAATTTTAATTTTCTCTTAAGTTTAATTCCTTTTAATATAAATTTTTTAATAATTAAGTACCAGGAGGTACGGTAAACTTTTTCACCATGGATTCCTTAAATATACAACCTTTACCTTTGTAATATAAAATGAACTCAGATACTAAATGACCTTCTGGAAGACAATGCCCTACTTTCATTACCCATCAATGTGTTGTTTATGGTTTAAATAACTGAAACCTGGAACGTACCATTGTATAAAAATAACAAAAATATGCTAATATAAAAAATAATAGTCGACTAAATTTCCTTTTTCTAATTATTTCTAATTAATTTCGCCTTTAATAAATAACAATTCAAAACATGTATAATAGGAATAACTTCAAAATGAGCGAAAATAACTTCATATTGATTTTTGTAGTTTTAATCATTTTTCAATTATTCTTGAAAATATTATAAATAAAATCATATAAACAATATTAAATTAAAAGACATAAAATAATAATTTAAGATATCTTTAACCTAGAAAATATTACATGCATATACGCGTATGGGAAAGCTGAAACAATTTCATATTTGCTTCGTATAACATATCATTTGTGGCAATTTTTCTGAAAGTAATTTTGAAACTAGATATCCTGAAACAAAATAACTCAAAATATAAAAAAAAGACATTAAAACAATTTCTAAGGGGCTCTTTTCAAGACAATATGAAATGCATTTATATATATATGCAAGCTTTAAATCCCTTCTGCTCCTGCAGCCGCGTAATTGCATTGTATAAAACGCAACTGTGGTGTGGTGCACATTTGAAATATGCAAACATTAAAGGAGCGTGCAAACCGCTGACGGAGAATTCAATGCAGCCAAATTAAATTATGCATTTATTATGCATGTGAGAATGGGGTCCATGCAAACAAATCCCTCCATCAATTTACTAACGAAGTAATTTACATACATAGAAAAGATAAATAAATACTCTTCTTTACAATTAAATAATCCTTGTTCAGAATTTTGTGGAATTTAATTTTTACATTAAGAATATACGCGATGATGTTTCTATTTACTTTAAAATTAGTACAAACTTTTATAGAACAGATATGTGATAAAATATATATAGAGATATGATCATTACGGTAAAGCATCAATGAGATTTTTATGGAAACAACAGCAGTTAAAGCGTTTTAATAAAATAATAACATAATTTGTTAAAACTATTTTCCGAAAATATTGAAAGGAATAAATACTTTTCCAAAATCAGGCATTTTGAATCTGTCTGATTCGTGGCTCAGTGGCACCGTGCGCCAATATTGAGCATTAGGGCTGACATTCAGATTGTTGTAGATACTGTTTCAAAAATTAGGATACTCGACGGCGTTTGGGATGTTCCTTTTCTTGACTCGTTAGGCAGACTATCTGGTGGGTGTTTTCAGGATTTTTCACATACGATGAGCAAAAGCGGGGTAGTTCCCCGTAGAAGTCCAGGAAAACAGTGGCATCCTTCTTCAGCTCCTCGGAGCCAAGTCAAACTTCTACCTGTGGGTGCTTCATCACAACTGAAACTGTCTCTTTCGTCCATTCATGAATAGACTACACCCGCGATGCCCGACCCGTGCTGCTATACACTGAAAATTAATCACAACAGATATTTTCAACTGATATCATTTACCAATATGTATGTATAATACATAGAGAATATATAGGTATAATACATACAGCAGATTCAACATTTTCAAGTGTATCAGCTATATAGCGACCACATTTCGCCAGTATAATTAGGAATCAACTTCCCTGAGGTTAGAAAGATAGCCTCTGATAAGATTCGCATCTGCCATCTAACCTCCTCAAAGATTTTATTAACTTCCTATAATTCTTAATTTCTAACCTCCTCACAATGGATGGATTTTCCGACTTTTGGATTAATTGCGTCCCTCTTAAAATACGTAAAGAAACTTTTGTCTCAGCTTAACTTGTCTGACTTCGAATCAAGCTTAATTAGAATATCCAATACACTTGCCAACTATCAAAATATTACTGAGCCAATCGAAATAATGATTTCTGTAAAAAAATATTTTTAATTATTAAAATTTTATACAAAATTATATTAAACCATGTGTATAAACTTTTAAATTATTTTCGAGAAAAGTTTAAAAACATTTTATAATGAAATAAAATCCGGTCATTATTTCGCAGTTCAAGTTATTCTTAGTATTTATTCAATACCTACTATTAGCTCACACTCTCACTATATATATATCGCGTTCAAATTTTCAATCGTTAATAAAATATTTTTTATTCAACCACTCTAGTTTAAAAAAATGTATTTGAACTTGTAGTGGATTGCACTTGATGTTAATACAGTTTTTTCAAATGTTAATTCAATAATTAAATTGATTTAATTAAATTTATTTTTTTTTTATTTAAGTTGCATGTATCTACCAATAGATGGCACCAGATAAACTTAAAAAAAAGAATGAAAATTATTTAAAAGGACTTTCTGCAATATAGTGAAAAAAAAGTAGGAATTGACTTAAAATTTTTTTTTTTTTATGTTACTTACTTACTTTTATGTTTTTACTATCACTAATATTTATTATTTTTATTATATTTATTATACTTATTATTATTTATTTTTTTTTCATTATTTATTAAAAAATCGATAAACTCTTTTAAAGATTTTTTATTTAGATTTTTTTATCTATTAAATCTGCAGGCCAAGATGAAATTTTTTTGCCACGACTAAAAATTATATAATCTAGTTATTTAATAAATAAGAACTAATGTATAAATGTATAACAAGTGAATCGGAAAGTATTAACAGAAGCGATTATTAGAATAAATATTCAAAAAACCTCTTACATAGCTGCAAATTATTTTTAAAATATAAAAGTTGAGAATTTTCCATTTAATCCCAGATTTTAATTTAGAATAATTAATGCTTTTAATTACGTTTTGGAAAATAAAAAGATTTTTATAAAATGAAACATTAATAGATGGCTAAAACAAGCATCAAACCGCTTTATTTTCTTACATATAAAAACAAACATTTTTGTTTAATATACTTCATATTCTAATGTCGACAAAATAAGGAACAAGCTCATCAAACGACTTCATTTAACTTTTAAAAATCCCATTTCATCTAATACTAATACAAAACTAATTTTCCTTGATTCACATTCCAATCACTTTCTTACGTAAAGAACAAAAGAAAAAAAAAAAACTCCACGAAAGCAATATTTATCTTAATTATCAAAGAAAACTCTTTAGTAAAACCTGGCAAAGCTTATTACAGTAAATATTTTCCAGTCAAAGTTTCTTTTTGCGAAGTGGCAACGCGGCACGCATGAAAGAATGTTCCTTGAGGGTCTGCAGATAACTTTTTAATTATAGTAGGATGCTTTTAATGAGTGGAGCGAATTCTAACAGGTAACGAAAGCTCTTTCCCTGTTGTCTGCGACTCTTTTTTTCTTTCATTTTTCAGCGAACAATGAATCAATGTGTAAACTGGAGCGCCTTTGTTGCAGCTTATTAGCAGTTTCATGAGACCGAAATGTTCCATAAGCGAAGAAAAAAAAAAAGAAGAAAATTCTGTTCCCCCTTTTAGCGGGAAGAATGATATGCAGAAGGACATAGTGTTCGAGACAAAGAAAGTGTTTCCAAAAAGGCTAATAGCAATTTTAATTAGAGGGTGCTCGTAGTGGAGTGAAAAGCTCTTAAAAGAACTCATTATCAACGCTGAAGGGAAGCCCTCGTTATTATCAAAAGAAAAAAATATGCAAAAAAAAAAAAAAAACAATAAATAAATAAAATTTTTATTTAATAATTTTTACTAAATGTGTTTAGATGATGTTGGATGGTATCTTATTTGGGAATGTAAAATGTAATACTATTCATTATAGCTATAGAATTTTGTATTATTAGTTAATAATAGTTCTCAAATTATCGCATGAATTCATTTCAGTTTACATTTGCTACTACACATGGATACTTCACATTTTAAATAGACAGTCTTATTCGAATACTGATTTGTTAAAATTTTAAATTATAACATTAACATGTTTATAACTTTTTCGTTGCGTTTTCACCATTTTCTGTTAGCTGTTTTAAAAAGTTCAGTATTTTATTTCATAAGACCAAACAAATAATTGTATTAACTGAAGCACTACAATTTTAAACTTGAATTTTAATGAGATATATAATATAATAGATGCATAATAAAATTAAGTTATTGATTAAACTTAATCTTTATATTTTTCATTCGCTATTTTATTCGCATTATAAAGTACACTTTGTTTACTAGCACAAAAAAAGAAATGATAGATAAATGCCTTCAGATAATGTTTTCAGTAGTACTTGCCCCTATTTGTGGTAGTAATATCTTAAAATGTTCCGAAATGTTTGTTAAAACCTAAAGTATTTCTTTAATACTTCTGACTGATCAAGGAGGGAAGAAAAAAAAAAAAATTTCAAAAAAATTTAGCGTTTGAATTTTACTTTAAAACATGTTTTTGAAATGAACCATCTGTAGTTTTTATGCCAATTTGGCGTAGTTGGTAAATTTTTCATTGATGACGGTTTTTTTTTCAGTTGTTGTACTATCTGAATTTTCGACACTTTTGTCAGCCGGAATTCTTTGGAATCCTCGTCTCTGGATGTTCGAAATTTGATAGCTGTAGGGGTGGCTAGATTGTCCCATTATGAGGTTGGAAGAAAGAGTTCGTTGAACTTCACTCTGGTTTTTATCATTAAATTTGCAATGCCGTCTAGTAAAAAAGAAAACAATTCAATCAGACCAGAAATAACTATAAACGAAAAGCAGCATACAGATGTGGAGATATCTGAAAATTGTAAGAAATCTAATAGGTTGAGAATGGACAGTGCTGGAGCTGAAGAAAGAGAAGTTGATGCCTTGAACAAACATGAAACTAAATAATAAGTATTATTAATAAGTTTTATTTTTTGAAGCCATTCAAGGCTTTGTTGTATGTGCTAGTAAAACAATGTATTAGAAAAGGGAGGGAAATCTGCTAACAGTAGACATCACTACACGCCTTTAAAATCAGCGTATGGTGATGTGGAGAAAAACGATGGCTCTAGTTACTACGAACAAACTCGGTTATCTAAGTATAGCACAAGCTCATATCCGATAGGCAAAATAATTCGGATATACTAGTGTGACGGTAAAATTAATCTTATGGATTGAAATTATTATATAGTGACTCTTCAAGTTACAATTTTATCACAACTGATATATAAAAATAATCTCTTCGCTTACAAGCATACATAAAAAGGAACGCGTACGTCTGACTTTCCTGAAGATTCAGATTCGAATCCTCCTGGCTACATGCATTGCAGTCCCTATTGTCAAAAACAAAGAGACTCCATGGCGATTATGTGTAATGTATCTTGCATCGACAGTCAGGCTGTCTGGTAGGAGATTTCCTGATTATCTCCTATATGACATGTTAAAGTGGGGCAGTTGCCCTTAAAAATTCTCACAGATTCAAATATTCACTGCGGGCTGTTCAATAGAAAACGAAGTTCACTAATGTTCAAAAAACAAAACCGCATGCCTGATTTAATCATGAACAAATATACATCACGCATCAATGCAAACTGCATAAATGCGCATCATTTTTACATCCCATTATCTGAAAAGAATCGCTATAACAGCATTTCATTCCTCAAGAGTTATCATGGCTCATAAGCAAATCTACTTATAGATAAACAACACAGGGCCGATATTTTGGTATGCTATAAACTTTTTCCCCACCGCGAGTTGCCGGAGACGAAGTATTTGGTTTAATAGTTTCTCCTCTCAGAGCGCTCTCTTTTGTGGGATCCACTGATGCTGTGATCCCAAAACGGGTAATTGAATCACCTCATTTGGGCTGCGGAACTTCCTTGGATTCTCCTCAAATGAACAGCAAGAAGCGGCGAGTAAATAATCTTAATTATTTGGATCAGTCGGAGAAAACGTCTCTGGTGAAAGAAACTCGAACGTGAATCTCTCGTGGTATTATTTGCCTAAATGAAGTGTTTAGTCTTTAGTGTTTAGAAGAACTGCTCTTGTTTCAGTTGTGGCAGCGTTACGCGAGTATTCATTAGCTTTGAGATAATTGCTTGGTAAGGCATGATTTTGGCAAATAAAGCATGAGTTAGGCTGTTTGAAATAAATATAAATTAGGTAATCTTTAGTATTTTTCTATTTCACACTGTTAATGAATAATTAAGATGCGGTTATTTTGAAATGCTTAATTATCTTTTAATATAAGTGGAAGAAATGTTGAATAACTAATGGTTTTAAATAATTTATCCTTACGTATATAAGGTTTTGGTGCATGTTCCAGTGAGATATTGTTCGGCACTTGTGTTTACTCGTATTTTTAAAATATCGAGAATAATTAGGTGCCGTTTTGATAGAGGAATTCAAATATGCAAGTGAAATTAAAATGGCACCCATTTGAACTTAAAATATAAAGGTTCGAATTTTTTTCATTAAAATAACAATGGTCCTTTGATAAATCCGTATTAGACCTTTAAGTAAGTGAGTAGTCTATGAATTTATATAATTTTGGAAAAAAAAGCAACGAAATAGAAAATTTAACGATATATATTTAATAACACTTTGTTCTTCCTGATTTCCCAACTTACAATTAACAAATTGACAGTTAATTGTCTATCTTCTATCTACTTTGTATTTCAATGATTTCTCGTAACAATCTCTTTCTATTTTTATTCTTGCTTTTTCTATTATAAATTACTGACTTTAATATTTAGGAATATGTATTCTCCGAGTGCAGTGTTTTCCTATCTCACGTTGTCTTCCCAGAGCTGGATCTCAGGTCTTTGAATTCCCTGAATTCCATATTAATGAAATTTAATAAAAAAAAAACACTCACGATTTTTCATTTATCGGCTGATCCCACTTTGCATTTGAGTACACTTTGCAACAGTCTCCAGGCTTACTTTTCTCTCTGTAGACTTCAAACGTAAACAAATATTTTAATTTAAAAAATAGAAATAGATTAATTCGGAGATAAAAAAAAAATCAGTTCTAATCTTTTGCATTTTTAAATGAAATAAAACCATGTTAAATTGCTGAAAAATAAAGTTGTAACAAATGCATCCTATCGTTTTTTTTTTTTTTAAATGCCTAATGCAGCTGGCAAATAGACCGTGATCTTTCGCCATAACGGCTGCACCTATGTTACTCACTTTGCATGACCCAGGGGCGCGTGTAACTTGATGGTAAGCTACGGACGCGGGTAACCATTCCCCCGCAGCGCTCTACGATCCTATTAGGACCGTCAAATAGGACCTACAGCTTAAAGTGGATTCCGAACCACTACAAACACCCATGGCAAAGCCGGGATTCGAACCCGATACCTGTGGTACCGAACGCCAGAGATGCATCCTATCGTAAATTGTATTGTTTATTGAAATTTTGTAATGTTTGATGAAAGCTTTTGCATTTGCTTAGTTAAACCATAATAAATTTTTAAATCAATTTATTTGTAATAAGTATATTAATAATTTAAAAGTTGTTATTAAAATCAAATTACTTTTTATAATCCACTAGCCTTTGGTAACAAAGAATTCAGGTTCGTATCCTGGCGATGGCATAGATTTTTGTTAATGGTTCGGAATCCCCGTTAAACTGTAAGTCCCGGTCTAATTAGCCTAAAATATGTACGAAATGAACGTAAATATAAAAACCAAAACCAAAAACCAGAAGAAATTAATATTCCTCACTTAATTTTTATAAACAAAGTAATTTTTTAAATTCTATAAAGAGTTAACAAAAACTAAATAGAATACAATTGCAGGATTTTATAATAGTATTTAATTTCATAGCAACATTTTTATATATTGAAATTAAACAATAAAGTTTTATATTTTATTTAGAACAGTTTAAACAGATAAGTTTTTTTTTCATAAATCCCAATATAGTTCTCCTCTTTAATTAATAAAATATGTTTAATGATAAAAGCATTGCTATTTTTGAAATTTCAAACCTGAAAAAATATAACAGTTTAAATTGCTCTCTGCTTCAAGTAAAAAAATAATTAATTAATCAATTAATATTTGCTTTTTGTGAATTTGTTTTCATATTGAAAAGAGAATATTAAATTTATTTTTCTGCTCAAAAATATCAGTAATAATATAAAAGGAGAATTAATGGAATAACTTGAAAGAAAAATAATTACTGTAAAACAAGTACATTCTTAAAAATGCATTGTTTTGTATAATGAAAAATATATCGAAAACTCTTCATGCTTTTCTTTTAAGACGTAAGAAAATTAATTTTCAAAAAGAGTTTTCAATGTTATAATAATCAGTTTTGATGTATCATTTAAATGACTTCAAAGTCTCTAATGTATTAGATAATTAATCTGTGTAACCCCGAAGTATTAAAATATTTCTTGTTTTATTTTTATCCCTCTAAAGAAAATAATTATCGGGCAAATAATAAAGGGAAATAAATAATTCCCAAAAAATTCAAGAACAGAACTGAAAAAAAAAGTTTCATGCATTGAATCACATTAACATTTATTAACGTCAGATTATTTATCCATTTTATTTCCTTTTTGACACTTTAATGTGATATATTTTATTTTTAATTAAAAACTTTTTTTGTTCAATGCAGCTGACAAACATTTAGACAATTGTCTTCGATGCCTTAAAGCAAGCGCTGCACCGACATTACTCACTTAGCACTACCCAGGAGGTGTGTGTAGCTTGAAAATAATCTACAGAGGCGAAGTAATAATACCTCCACAACGCCCTACGATCATGTTAGGCTGGTATCTATGGTTTAAAGTAGATTCTGAAACATTACAAACATCCACGACACCACCGTGACTCGAACACGAAACCTATGGTACCGAGCGCCAGAGCTCTAGCCACTCGACCATTCAAGCCCTGAATTTAAATACTATAAACGATAATAAATTGCTTACATTTTAATTCGTTTTTTTAATTTTTAAATTTGAAATATAACTAATCCTTCAATTTAATGTTAATTTGCAATTTCCAATTCAAGACTTATAACCATTACGAAAACTAACAGCAAATAATAATGAGGATTTGATTTCTTCTGGTTGCTGGCATTACTGTCACTGCTGAAAAACATGTAGATTCAGTGAAATTAACAGTTAATTTTGAAAATGCAATTAATATTTAAAAATCAATGATATTCAATATCAGATTATTTCTTTATTATTATGCCACTTATCTTCCGTAATTTAAGGGGGCATGGATGTTTGTGAGTGGTTCGGAATCCACGTTAAACTGTAGGTCCCTGTCTAGTTAGCCTAAAAAGACCGTAGAGCGGCAAACCAAATCAAACCAAACCCGTAATTTAAATGACTTCAAGATGGCTTCTAACGTTTTCTTGATTCTGGCTGAATATAAGTGATGACGGACGTTAAATGTCATAAGGTGACGATTATGACAGGAAAAGTCATTTCAAATATAAAAAAACTAATTTAAATTTAAAAAAATATTTTTAGTACATTCACAAAATAATTTGATTTATCATAAAACATATTAACAAATAAATTATTAGAAACTCAAGTTTAAGTCTAAAGAAAAACAAAGTAAGTTACAAACAAATGTAAATGAATGTAAATGCTTAGAAATTGATTTTTTCATAAATATTTGACTATCTTCTTTTAAATGTACCATTCCCGTAACTTAAATGACGCCAATATCTCTTCTTGTGACACTAATACAATATGTGATAATGATCATTTAGCTCATATATTGGCAGCATATGGGGGAAGAATCTTTTAAAGTAGTTTCAGGAAGTTTCTTTAATTTTTAATCTTAAATTTAATAATTTTAATTTTTAATTAAATCAAGTAAATTATCTGATGTTACAGACTTAATTTTAAAAGTAATTGCTTAGAAATTTGCTTTTTTATTAATTATTTGATTACAATCTTTTTATATGTCACATTCCATATAATTAAAAAGACGCCATTATGTCCGCCAATAGCTGTCTTCTGGCATTATGCATTGGCACATACAGGGGACGAATCTTGTGAAGTCGTTCGGAAAATTTTAAATAGGAAATATTAAAAACTAATTTTTATTAAGTCAACAAAATTGTCCGATTCATCCTAAAATATGTCTTAAAATTATATTCCGGTGAATAAGGACTGAAGAATTTTAGTCTAAATAATGCAAAATACGTTACAGATACAATTTCCAAGGTAAACGCCATGAATCTAATTATTAAGAAAATATACGACTGATCTAACTTTGCATTATGTAACATAAATGCCAGAACGAATGACAACATCTCAGCACTATATTTCTGTTCCCTTAATACATCAAAACTCCGCAGAAATGCATTGGGACAGACGAAGTCATGTAGGAATGGGGAATTTTTATGAGCGTTAGCGTCTTCAAAACCGTAAAGGAAAGAAATAAAATAAAAGTATATTCTAGAGAGATAAAAATCATCCGACGAAATCTGTCATTCAAAACAGTGCTCGCTTACTTTTCAGTGATATTATGTATTCATTTTTAATACAGCTTCTCTGAATCTTCGACATTAAAGGGTTGTAGTGAGTTTTGGATTTACATAAAATGATTTCTTACTCTACAGAACAAAAATGCATTATACTACCATCAAATAAAAGCATTAAAATTTCTTTAAATCAAACTTAATTCTGCTTTATTTTTAGAAAATAATGAGAAATATTATAATTTTAAGTTAAGATGATGACGATTCACATAAATTTGAAATTTAAAATAAAAGCACTCTCATTACAGTAAATAACAGACAATCATTTACGTCTTCATATTAAGGTAAATATAAGGTTTCACTGAATTCACATACAACGTACAACGTAGCAATTTTCATTATTGCACTAGATTAAATTTTGAGTATGCTTTTGATTGATGATATCTAACGAAGATATATTGTGGTTTAAATAACATTATTTTTTTAAGAAATATTAGTATATAATTCTAGTTTGTTATTTAGATTTTTCTGATTGTAAAAATGAATGGAAGAGATTATATAATTAAATGTCATTAATTTTAAGTGAGAGTATACTTTAAAATGAAAATTATTAGATGAAATTTTAAAATAAATTTAAACTAATAATTTCAACCCTTTAAGATTAATTAATTAACAATTATTAAATAATTATTTTGACTATTATGATATTTATGATTAAAATCTATAAAATAGAAATTAATTGCTTAAAATTAAATGAAAATCAAGAAACGGTTAATCTTATTTTATTTGGTAACCCCATTTCTTCCTATACAGTGACGTTCAGGAAAAATGGCTAGTAGGCCTACAGTCTCTCACCCGGAAAGAAAATATCTTTCTCTGACCATGAGTGCAGCTGATCATTGGGTTTTCGGTTCAGAAGTTGAATCCTGCCACTGATCTCTAATTATATATTTTTAAATGTGTTAAATATTGTATGCCTCTAATTGTATGTGGGGTGTTTGTGCGTGTGTAAATAAAGCTGTGACTTCTCCAACCTGTGCTCCTAATATCTCAACCCAACCACACCCAGTTATTATTTGGTTGCCCAATATGCACACTACATTATGTTAATAATCTATTTTATTACGTTAAAACAATTAACAATATGTTAAAATAAAAATATATTTTCTTTACCAAGGATAAAATATAAAGTTAGAAAACCAATTAAGAATTTTTCTTATGCATAACAATAAGATAAAATAATAATATTGTATATTTATCAAAAAGGAAATGAATTAAAATAAAATTATTATAGACAAGGAAATTAAATTTTAATTAAATTTTAACTTTCCTTAATCAGCAAATTAATGAATAACAAACAAGATAAACCAGTAAAAAAACTCGCATTTTAAGGTAGATAATTTTATTTTCTCCTAGAATTCGCAAGTAACATTTCGACGATCAATAAAAAAAATGAAGGTTTACTTCACATTTTATTTTTATTTGTGTCACATTTATTTTCCCATTTTATGTTACATGCTGCTTCCAAAACCAACAACAAAAAAAAAAATTTAAAATTCAAAGAATATTAAAAAGTTTTTCAAGCTGGTTCTGATGTAAATCAGAAATGCAATCAGTACGTTTGTAATTTGTATGTGCCTCAAGTATCTCAACCAGTTACAATCCAGTTCCCCAACCCGCGGACTACAATTTTAAAATAGCAAAAAATAGAATGAATTAAAATTTCTTTAAAAAATTGATTGTCTGACACTATTCGATTGACCTGAATGTCACCATATTAATTTGATAATTTTTCGGACTCTTTGGTAAAAATAATTTCATTTCATTTTTGTATAGGTTATTTTAAATTATTCAAAGAAATTTTAACTGTAATATTTAATTATCTCTTTTGATAGTTTTTATAAATATTTAAAAATTGATCATTTTTTAAAATTTATTTTAATGATTTTTGAAATGAAATGAGATTTTTAAACAAATGACTATGAATAATTTAAGTACCATTGAAATTTCAGATTTTAACATTTATTTAAAATTTAATTTTAATCTATCTCAATATAATGTACAAAATATATATCTTAAATAGTACAATATGGAAAATATGTGTCTTAAATAGACATATTTAATATCAATTATACATTAATTAATCATAATGAATCCGATAGCATTACATTATCTTTCTTTTCTTTTCATAGCTGAAAAATCTACATGATTTCATAATTTTAATTGGTGTAGTTTCATTTGCAAATAAAAGAATTTCGCATACGCTTAAAACTTTTGGGAATAAAAGCTTATTCATTAAAATTTTGTTTCGATGCAACAATAACTTTAATTACAACACAAAAAACAATGTTTCTAAACATAGATGCGCAATTAATTCTTTCCATTTGAAAGTCTTCTAAACAAATGAACATTTAGATTGTTTGCATAATTCTTCTGATTGGCTGCTTCTGATGTAAATCAGAAATGATTAATACAATCAGTGCGTTTGTAATTGTGTGTGCCTCAAGTATCTTCACAACCACAACCAGTTACAATCCAGTTCCCCAACCTACAATTTTTAAAATAGCAGAAAATAGAATGAATTAAAATTTCAAAAAAATGATTATTTGAAACTATTCATTTCTAACCATACTTATTTAATGTTTTTTTAAAAATATTTAAAAACAGAACTTTTTTGTTAAGGTTATTTTTAATTATTCTAAATTAAAGAAATTTTGATAATTAATTATCGGCTTTTGATAGTTTTTAAAAGTCTTCATTTGAAAGTCTTCAACAGAAAAATGCAATACAAGATGCATTTGTACGCCAAATGAACACTTAAACAGGGAACATCGTTTGCATAATTAAAGTTTTGCATAGAGGCATCCAAATTATTCTTCAGTTTAAAGGCAGAATATCCTTTTTAGCGTTATTTACCTTTATCTAATTCGAATGTTCATCTTTGAAAGAGGCCGCAGGACAATTGCTTCTCACATTTTTATCCTCTTTCGTAAACAAACAGAATCTACGTGAGCAGGATATTTGAAAAATGATTCGTTTATTTAAGGTTGAACATTTCGTATGGAATTCTCCGCTTGTAACTATATTAAATATAGCTTTATGGCATCGGTATATCTGTTATCAAATTTAAAGAGAAAATAAACGTTTCAATTTGGGTTGAAAGTATTGGTTTATCTAATGCTTTCCGTACTAAAAGGACTGCGTTATATGTTCTCCTTTGAACCGTTTCTCAATTAGTTTAAAATTTAGGTAATGAAGATTTTGAGAACACTTTGGAGATATTTAATATCGAGAATATTTTGAAAATTAATCTATCGCTTTAAATATCACACTTTTTATTTGTATTGGGTACTAAATTCAGTTCATGAGGGACTTTTTTTCTTTCCAAAATGACATTTGTTTTACTAAAAATTAAAGAATACATTTAAAACATTGTCTATTACCTGTTGGAAGCTACTTTTTTATATACTATTAATACCGTTTTTTTATAAGCATTTCTTATTTTTGTGTCTTCACTATTCTTATCCGTCTACACTAAACAAAAACATTTCTTTATGTGAATTTTACCTCCCTTAAAGTTTTAACAGTGAATTCAGTCGCACCTTATATACTGAGTATTTCACAGAATTCAATTTTGAACCTTCGAATAAAATCTTATATATAAAAATAACTCAGCAAGGTATTTCTGGCAGTATTTTATCACACCAAAAGAAATGCAGGATATGTAGAATAAATAGCAAGTAAAATGATGGTAAATTAATTCCAGTTTAAAATACATTAGATTGTTAAATAAACTAAATTGTAACTATTAATTTACCAAGATGCGAAGTATACTGACTTGACAAATATTTATGACAACATTCTAAGTGTATTTGACAATTTTAATTCTTCTTACAATCGAAAACTTCTGAAGCACCGATGACGAAAATTACTTCCGGCTGTTGCTTCAGGCGACAATGAGTTTTTCACACTAACATCGCGTCGAGGTTATAATTTTTCAGAAATGAACTAAAATTGACATACTTGATCCCCGATTTTCCTAGTTTTAGAAAATTCTTCAATTTCTGGCAAAGTTTCTGATAGTCGACGAGCGTGTTGAATTATAAACCGCTTTCAATTAAGAGGCTTTTATACTGTGTTTTATACAATAGGCTCCATCATCTTTTAGAAACCTTCAGCAAAATTTACTGAAAGTTTTTAAGAGAGACCATTTATTTGAGTGACCATTTCTTTACAGAATGAATTTCAAATGGTAGAGTTAGGGTTCAAATGGTAGATTTAGTTTTAACGATATGAAGGATATTGGTGGATAGCACTATGGATTCCGTAATGGTTCGACACCCTGCATCTGAACTGAAAGTTCCAGATGCAGATTTGCTTGATGCATCTATAAGCTGGAAAGTATTTCCGTTATAGGATGGGATGAAGAAGGAACCTCCTCAAATACCTCCATTGGAAGTGTTCGTACGCAATGCTATAACAATTGGATGATATGAGGTCAGAACCGCTTTGTACATTGCGCATTACAACCGCATTGGGATTTTACATTAGGGAACCAGTTTCAAAAACTGGCAAGGAAAACTTAGTCAAAGGCTTTTTTGTGTCTATATGTACGAATAAATCAGTAGGACAGAATGTTTTACCTTTATTTTCGAGAAGAAGTTTCAAGATGGTGTTGTTGGAGAGCGTGCTCCCAATTATTGCAGAAACATTTAAGTTTAATGCATCAGGCTCCACGTGATATATCCTAGGTAACGCTTAGTCTGCTGCACATCTGCCGTTTCAGGTTGAATAACATCACGTCATCATGCTAGAAATTAAAAACAAAAATATTTTAATAAAACTAATCTAAAACTATAATAAACTATAAAAATCTAAAATAGAATAGTCCATCGCTAGCCTTCAAAATAGTCTTAAACGCTTTGTAACATTGAAACGATTATTAATCAACAATAAATTGATTATTGAATTCATCATTAATATTCAATAAATTGGTAATTGAATTGATTATTAATCGTCGACAGATGTTCAAAGAATCGTATTTTCTTCGCCAGAGTGTGAACCTTCAGATGCATCTCCTTTATTGTAGCCTAGAAAACTCTTTAGGATGTGTTGGATTGCACATTGGGAGGGACACAGCAGTTTCTCATGGTGTACCCTGGGTAACGTTGAATGTGTTAAATCTGCCTTTCTAGGGGCAAATAACTTTATTTCAAAATGCCCGACATTCGAAAACAACTTTCAAAGCCTATAAAAATTTAAAATATATTCAGCAGGTAAAAGTACTTATTATATAACGAATAAGACATTTGCTTTTTCATTTATTATACAACGAATATTTTATACATTTCGGGTATTTCGAGAAGATTTGACATTGATTTACATCACAAACAGCCACGAA
Source organism: Caerostris extrusa (assembly GCA_021605095.1). Lineage (NCBI taxonomy): Eukaryota > Metazoa > Arthropoda > Arachnida > Araneae > Araneidae > Caerostris > Caerostris extrusa. Next base: position 31,038 of record BPLR01017520.1, read on the forward strand.
GAATTTTTTAATCTCGTTGAGTGTTAAAAACCTTTTTGTTTTCGAAATAGCATGTTCTAACACAAATAAAAACAAAACGTGAAGTGAGCCTTCATTCTTTTATTTATCGCAGAAGTGTTGCTTGCAAATTTCTTGTAAGGAAAAAAAAAAAATTATCTCTCATATGAAAGCGAGTCTCTCTTTTACAATTTTTTACTAGTTTATTGTGTTTGTTATTCATTAATTTGCTGATTAAGGAAAGTTTATATTTAATTAAAATTTAAATTTTTTTTCTTTGTAGTAAGTTTATTTTTAATCCGTTTAGTTTTTTTATATAAAATTTTAAAAAAATATATAATTTTATCTATACTATTAGTTGTAAAGAAAATTTTACTTTTGGTTTTCTAACTCGGAATTTTATCCTTGTTAAATATAATAGATTTTTGGTCTGACTTATTAACAAACTGTAGTTTGCAGATTGGGCAATCAGGTAATAACTGGATATGGTTGGATTCAGATACTTGAGACACAGGTTGCAAAACTCACAGCTTTGTTGACTCATGCACAATCACCCACACACAATTAAAGAATACAATATTTTACACATTTAAGGACACATAATTATAGATTCGTGGAAGGATTCCATTTCAAAGCCGAAAGTTCGATAATCTGCTACACGCAGGATGAGCGAAATAGGCTTTCGAATATTAAATATAAATTTGTTAACGAGGGAACTGAAAAGAGCACGACTGAAATCCAAAGATATTTGTTATAATTGTAAAACTAAATGATTGCAGACATGATTAAATGAATTTTGAAAATAAACCTCAGAAATTGACACAATTAAATAGTTAAATTTTCAAATATTTTCTTTGAACTTTTTCATCTTTTTCACTGCGAGGTCTTTTGCTATGTTTGCGGGAAGAAATATCATAATCTTAATTTTGTAGGATATTTAATACAGGGTTATTGATGTTTCGCATATCGTTATAGAATTTAGTAGAAATTTTGTGGACAAATTGTCTTGGAATCCTCCTCTAATATCGTTATTACGAAAGTACCAGGGTGAATTCGTTAACATTCTGAGAGTTTTGTTCTCAAGCCTTTGAATAATTTCAAAATGTGCACGTGCAACAGAACCCCAAACTGGGCTTGCACTCACTCAGACTCTCTGTTTCATTATTATTATTTAATTTATGCATGATAAAATTCTTGTCTCATAAAGCCCAAAATCAATGCATTCAGAATAGCATTACTCTTTAAGATAAAAATAGATGCACCAAAAAATTATTTTCTGTATATAATGAAATTGGTTAATGAAATTTTGCCACGTCAGCCTACTGACAGAAGAAACAAAAAATGCCTTTTTACGGGATAGAGTTGTCAGCCCCACTAAACGCTCTACGGTCATATTAGTTTTGGGATCTACGGTTTAAAGCGAATAATGATTCAGATTTTTAGTGGTGTTATCGCCTGAAATTGCCCTTAGTAAGATATCTCCATTTTATGTACACATCGGGAAAAACTTCGAAATCCATAAGAAAAACAAGATAGTCATTAGCAAAACATTCAGACTAGCTCCGATAAAAAGATTCTTGGGCAAAAATATTAATCTTGATATAACGGTTTAACATTCCCATGAATGAATACCGACCTTTTTTCAGAAAAAGAAAGATATGTCGCATTTTCAAAATGTTGATTGCACAATTATCGCTAAAACATTAAATCATAACGTTTTTATGGCTCTATATATTCCCAGATTTACAATTGCCAACCATTCATTCAAAATTTATTTATGTTCTAATTATGCTGTTTCTGATCACATTTATGCAAACTACTGGAATTTTTTAAAATTTTAAAATTATAATATTTCAACAATTGTCAACTGATGTAATCTTAATTTATAAATTAAATTTGGTTAATAATGTTATTAAATAAAGGATTATATGAACAGTAAAAATTTCCCATTTGTTCAAATTATAGTTTAAACAATTTTTAATGAAGCTTTATTTTTTAAAAAAAACTTTTGTCGAGAAATACCTGAATTTTTTCCGAATCACAAATTTTTAATTCCTTTGTATAATTTTCATATCTATTCTTTAAATTTGTTAATTTAATTAATTGGTTTTTCATTCTGTTTAAAATTTTAAACCAACTGAAGTTAACAAATAATAATTTAAATTCATCACAAATGTTTCTGGAAATGATAAAGCCATTTAAACGAAAAAGTGAAACGGGTTTATATTCTAATTTATCAGTATTTTAGAAATATTTCCAATTACAATGTGGTTATAGTAGACAAAAATGAGCTAATATATTCAAAATTGTAAATTCAATTATTATTAATAACCAACAATTAAGTATTTATGAATTCTAGAAGTAAATGAAAAAGAAAATTCAAAATCTTTTTAAATCAATAAAAGCATTAAACAACAACTTAACTTTTCTCAAAACTTTCACTCTGAATTCAATATTTGGTTTTTTTTTTCAATCCAAGCTTAATTAAATTAATTTGGTTCTGATTACCTAGAGCAATTTGACGCCAATTCACACCAAAAGCAGCCAAATAAGTTTTTGTCTTGTTTTCATGCGTATTTTTTATTTTTGGCTTCAAAATCAGAGTGATATCACGCAAGGATGAATATTTAAAAAAATCAAACTTCTTTAAAAGCTATTAGTGACAAATTTCTTTTTAAAAAAACCCTTTATTAAAACTGGAGCTGTCTGTTACACATTTAACTGATCTGTCGAGTTCGCATTCAACAATTTGTTGATTAATGGAAAAGTTAAAATTTAATTAAAAACTTTTTTATAGTGTGTTTTTCACTATATCTTTTTTTTTCCTTTTTGGGGGCAAATCAGTTATCAGATGAGGTTACATTATAGTTTTCTTATTTGTTTGTCTGCCTTAATTTTAGTCAAGGAAAAAAAAACTGTACCATTTTTTGCGTAGCTCTTCTTTTAATGATGTCCTGTAATTGTTAAAGCAATTTTACTTAATTAAAATAGACATTGATAGACGTTGATATGTTAGGATAAACAGTACTGGATGCTGATTAAGTTAAATGACAAAGAAATATGTTGAGAAAGTTTTTGATGAGTGAATTAAATTTATCCTGAAAAGCTAAACAGTTTAAGAAAACTTTTTTTTTCAGATAATTGGTTTTTTTTTTCTGATTCCTTTTTATTTTTAACTGTTATAATTGATTTAACGTTAAGGTTCCGTTGTGTTTTTATTACAAGACTTGAGTTTTTGTATTATTTGAATAAGGGATATTTTTATATTTATTATTTTATTATTATTAATATTATTATTTTGTTAATTAACTTTCTTATAGATCTTTGATGCTCTTACTTTTCAAGAACGTATGGTTAAATGCAGCACTCAAAACAAAAGTATATTGCAGAAAATTTGTTGTTGTTATTTACGGTTTTATTGCAGAATATGTTGTTGTTACCTTTGGCTTTTGCAGAAAATGTTGTTGTTATTGTTACTTACGGCATTCTTGCAGAAATTGTTTTTTTCCTTTAATTTTTTTGTATTATTATGAGTTTCATCTATACTAAAAAAAAATTATTCATCATTTTCCTTGTAATAACTAATGAAAAAAAAATCGGTGTCTCTATATATAAATATTTTTATTTTCGATTTATTTCAAAAACTAGAAATGACAAAATTAAAATCGCATAATTTAAAATTAATTAATTAAATTGTTTTGACTTTTATGTATTTAATTGCAAAATTTGCATTGCGTATGAGCTCAATTAAATAATCAAATATATCTAGGAAAAGACTTATTTTATAAATACACAAGAAATTATTAAACCGTAATTTATTAACCGGGGATGCTACCATATCATATTATCGACAATATAAACATATGAAATAAACTAGTTCTTTTTTTCAAATCTTAATCTTTGTTAAAGAAAAGTTCCGCTTCCAATACATTCGTACTGACTAGAATAAATTAAGCACAATGGCTGCGACACATGAAAAAAGTGAAACTTGTTAGTTTTCGGAAAATTAATGAAACTGCGATCGATGCAGAAAAAAAAAAAAATCTGATTCAGGTAATGATAAAACATCTCTGCCCGACGTCCATTAACTAATCATCCGCTGCCATGAATTGCAGTCGTACATACTTATAACGCAATATACTAGTAGTATTGCAACTAACGCAATATACCAGCAGTATCGCAACCAACACAATATACTAGTAGTATCGCAATTAACGCAATATACTAGTTGTATCACAATCAGTGCAATATACTTGTATCTCAACTAAGCAATATATTTGTATCAGAAATAACGCAGTATACTATTGCTATAGCAACTAACACAATATAGTAGTAACATAGCAATTAAAGCAATACACTAGTAGTGTGCAATAATTAGTATACAAGAAGGTAAACATTCATTTTCACTGGTCACATGTGCTTTGAATGTCAAATAGATTCTGTAATGATTCTGAATGTTGTCTATACTAGTAATGACGCAGTAAAGTAGAGTATCGCAACTAACGAAATACGCTAGTAGGATCTCAACTAACGCGATGTACTAATAGTATCGCAACTGACGCGATATATTAGTAGTATCGCAACACGCGATATATTAGTAGTATCGCAACTGATGCAATATAGTAGTAGTATCGCAACTGACGCAATATATTGAGTGTCGCAACTGACGAAATATATAATAACGACAATATACGTATATTATATAAACTAGTTTTTTTCTTAAATTTTAACCATTGTTAAAGAAAAGCTTAGTTTTCAATACACTCGCACTGACAAGAATAAATTAAGCACAGTGGCTGCGACAGATGAAAAAGTGAAACTTGTTAGTTTTGGGAAAATTAATGAAATTGCGATCGATGCAAAAAAAAATCTGATTTAGGTAATGCTAAAACATCTCTGCCCGACGTCCATTAACTAATCACCCTCTGCCATGAATCGCAGCCGTCTCTCGCGGTAGAAGAATGATGAGAACAACAAATCCCGATGCATTTTTGGATGAAGAAAAGTGATATACAGTTCTGATCACCGTGAAATTCTTTTTCAGTAGTAAAAAAATAAAAAATAATGAAGCAAATATTAAGATATGAAAGAGGTAATGAAGAAAATTTCCCTTTTATTTGTCTTCTTGGAATAGAAGATTAAATAAAGTTCTTCCATTTTTGTACATGTATTGCGTTTTTTTTTTTTCAAAAAAATGCCTGTTGAAGTGGATGGATTTCATTTTTCTTATGAAATTCAATAAAAGCCAATGCTGCATGTAAGATTTTGAGAGAAGAGGAATTATTTTTTAAATATAAAGCTTTTTACGTTTCTTTCCTATTGCTATTAACAAGTATTTTCTTATGTTGTTATGGTGATATTTATTTCCCAGGGTAAACATCTTTCTAGAAAATAATGTTTTATATGCCCGAACCATTCTAAAATTTGCACTAAATCATTCTAACATTCTTACAACATATTATACTAGTAGTATCTCAACTAACGTAATATTCATGGTACAACCCAGACGATACAATTTTTAACAGGAAAAGATTCGAAAGACTAACTTTCATCTATACCATCAAAATTATACCTTCAGCAGAATCAGTATCAGTGATAGTGTATAGGTATCAATGCCTCCCTCTAGAAAAAAATGTTAGTGAAATATGCAGTGAAAGGTATGTTCATGAACGATTTAGACTGATTTTAGTTGAATTTTTTAACCTCATGACATGGGTAATACGTTTAAATTAGTTTTTCAACCTATGTCACTTAGTTATGATACACCTTTTTATTAACTTTATTAAAATTTAATTCAAGACATTTAAGGTTAAACCTAATAAAAATTAAATATTGTTCGTTGCAACTTGACCTAAACCGGCCTTCGTGGCATATATTACTACCTACCCATCCACAACATTTTAAAGCATTGCTATAAAATATGTTTTACAGTTGAAGATTTAAAAAACGTACCAATAACCAAGCAAAGAACGATAGGTAAAGACGTCTGTAAACTTTCATCCTAACGGATCAACCCGATGTTGATGCAATTATAAAAACTCCTGAAAACTTTTTAAAAAAAAAAAGGCCTTTCTAACACTTTTCGCCGCAATCCTCCTGAGAACTGCGAAGAACTTGGGCTCGACCCCTACAAATTTCATTTCCACTTCATCTGCATGTATTATTCATGTTGTTCCATGCATGTAAGTTACATTCGTGATTCAATTTTTTAAACATCGATGTGTCTCGTGGTGGGAACAGCTCACAAGCGACGATGTAACTCCCACCAGGCGTCCTAATCATCAATGAGAAACTTTTTACATGCTTCGTCACAGTCTCCATCGAATCTCCTGGTTTCTAGAGCAATATTTCGAATCTGAGATCTCATTCATGGAGAATTAAATACAGTCAAATTAAATTATATATTTATTATGCATGTGAGAATGGGGTCCATGCGAACAAAATCCCTCTCTCAATTCCTCTCGAAGTTATTTATGTACATAGGAAAGATAAATAAATACTCTCCTTTACAAATTAAGTAATACCTTATTTAGAATTTTGTGCAATTTCATTTTTATATTAAGAATATACGCGATGATGTTTCTATTTACTTTAAAATTAGTAAAAATTTTATACAGCAGATATGTACTAAAATAGAGATTATTGCGCTGAAGCATCACTAAGAGCTTTATGGAAACAACTGTAGTTAAAGTATATTAGCAAATATTAAAATAATATGTTAAAACTAGGTTCCGAAAATATCAGAATGAAATAAATACTTTTCCAAAATCAGACATGTTTGAATCTGTCCGACTTGTGGCTGAGTAGAAACGTGCGCCGCCAGTGAGCATTAGGTCTGAGATTGAGGAGTTCAAAATTGAGGAGACGCGTTGGCAGTTTTGATGTTCAGCATCTTGCCTCATGAGTCGGTCTACCTTCTTTTCAGGAAAAGTTGTAAATATAAAATCTGGAAATTATTTCTTGGTTCAAGTTTTTTTTTTCTTTAAATCATCGTTTATTTCTAGAGAAATATTTGTTAAATCTTTTAAAGATTTTTTTTATTTTAATATTGTTGGTTCTTATTCCACTAGGTCGACAGCAACATCTAGACCAAGTCCATGAACCCGTGTATTTCTTAAGCCAACTAGTCATGATAAAGGATAAAAAAAAAAAACAGCGTGTCTACCCAATTTAGTCGCCTTTAACATCATGCATGGCCTACAGTAGGGCTAAACTATCCCTGACCCAAACGGGAGTTTTATTTTCATTGTTTTAACTATTAAATCTATAGTCCAAGATGAGATAAGTTTTTATCACGAGTATTGTATAATTTAGTTATTTAATAAATTACAACTGATATATAAAAGTATAGCATGTGAATCCTGAAGTATTAAAAGAAGCAATTACTTGAATAAATATCTAAACACATCTTAAATGCTGCAATTTATTTTTTAAAATATACTAAGTGAGTTTTTTTTACGTTTAATCTCAGATTTTAATTTAGAATAATTATGTTTTTAATTAAGTTTTGGAAAAAAAAAGGTTTTTAGATAATGAAACATTATTTGGTTAAAAGAAACATTAAACCGTTTTATTTTCTTACATATAAAAAACAGTATTTTTTAATATACTTCATATTCTAATGTTGACAAAATACAGAACAAACTCACCGAATGACTTCATTTAACTTTTAAAAATTCCATTTCATCAAATACTATCTTGACTCACAATCCAAACACTTTCTTACCTAAAGAACAAAAGAAAAAGGAAACAAAAAAAAAACACCTCAACGAAAGCAATATTTATCTTAATTACGAAAGAAAACTCTTCAGTAAAGCCTGGCAACAATCATTTACAGTAAAAAGTTTCCAGTCAAAGTTTCTATTTTGGTGTGGCAACGTGACGCGCGTGAAAGAATGTTACTTGAGCGCCTGCAATTGATAATTATAACAGGATGCTTTTAATTAGCGGAGCGAATTCTAACAGGTAACGATTCATTTTTCATTTCATTCATTTTCCCGAACAATGAATCAATGTGTGAACTGGAGGGCCTTTTGTTGCAGCTTATTAGCAGTTTCAAGAGACCGAAATGTTCCATAAGCGAAGAAAAAAAAAAAAAGAGAAGTTTCTGTTCCCCTTTAGCAGGAAGAATAATATGCAGAAGGACATGTTGTTGAGATAAAGGAAGTGTTGCCAAAAAGACTAACAGCAATTTTAACTAGGGGTGCTCGTGGTGGATTGAAAAGCTCTTAAAAGAACTCATTGTCAACGCCGAAGGAAAGTTCTCGTTATCATCAAAGAAAGAAAAATTATGATAAAAAATAAAATAAGAATTCCCATTTAATCATTTTACTAAATGTGTTTAGATAATGTTGGATGGTAACCTATTTCGAAATGTAAAATGCAATACTTCAATATAGAAATATAATTTAGTATAAGTTAATAATAGTTTTGATGTCGTTCTAAAATTATTTCAGGAATTCATTTCAGTTTACATTTTACTACTACGCATGGATACTTCACATTTTAAATAAATGAATAACTTTATTTGAATATTTCATTGGTAAAATTCTAAAAAGAGTATGAATAAGTTTATAACTTTTTCGCTGCGTTATTATGATTTTTCTGTTAGCTATAAGACATAATTACGTCAATTGAAACAATTCTTTTTTTATACATGGATTTTAAAGAGAGATATGTTTTAATAGACGCATACTAAAATTATTGATTCAGTTTTTATCTTTATATTTTTTTTCAGTACTGAGGAATCGACCTGCGATCATTCGTTATTTATTCTACCAGAAAAGTTTTTACAATAAATTCAGCGTTATCCAGGGGACGTAAACATACATTGTCTTCTTTACTAGCACAAAAACACAATAGATTAAAGACTTCCAGGAAATTTCAAAAGCATTTGCCACTTATTTGTGCTGAAATATGCAGACCACTAGCATGGAATTTGAAAGAAAAGTCAAATACTTTTTCGCTGAGAATAGCAAAAAAAGCTCCTAAAATGCCTTTCGTTCAGTAATTCATAAATGTAGAATAATTAATGTTTTCAGTTATGTTTTGGAAGATAAAATGATTTTTTAAATAATAGAAAATTAATAGATAGCTAAAATAAACAGCTAAAATAAACATCAAACGGTTTCATTTTCTTACATAAAAAAAAAAAACAAACATTTAAATAGACAGTATTGTTTAATATATTTTATATTCTAATACTATATAATCTATACTTCTATTTTTTGGCAAAATAGAAAACAAACTCATCAAATGACATAATTTAACTTTTAAAAATTCCATTTCATCAAATACATCTTGATGCGCAATCCAAAGACTTTCTTACGTAAAGAACAAAAGGAAAAGGAAAAAGACAACTAAACGAAAGCAATATTTATCTTAATTAAGAAAGAAAACTCTTTAGTAAAACCTGGCAACACTTATTTACAGTAAAAATTTTCCAGTCAAAGTTTCTTTTTCCCGAAGTGGCAACGCGGCAAGCGTGAAAGAATGTTCCTTGAGGGTGTGCAGATAACTCTTAATTATAATAGAATGCTTTTAATGAGCGGAGCGAATTGTAACAGGTAACGAAAGCTCGTTCCGTGTTTTCTGCGAGTCTTTTTCTTTCATTTTTCCGCTAACAATGAATCAGTGTGAAAACTGGAGGGCCTTTGTTGCAACTTATTAGAGTTTCATAAGACCGAAATGTTCCAGAAGCGAAGAAAAAAAGAATAAATTTCTTGATCCCTTTTAGCGGGAAGAAGGACATGTAAAGAAAGTGTTGCCAAAAAGACTAACAGAAATTTTAACTAGGGGTGCTCGCGGTAGAGTGAACAGTTCTTAAAAGAACTCGCTATCAACACCGAAGGCAAGTCTTCATTATTATCAAAAGAAAAAAAATTATGATAAAAATAAAATAAATATTTCCATTTAATTATTTTACTAAACTTGTTTAGATAATGCTGATGGTAACTTATTTTGAAATGTAAAAGGCAATACTGTACATTATAGCAATATAATTTAGTTTATTAGTTAATAATAGTTCTGATATAGTTCTCAAATTATTTCACGAATTCATTTCAATTTATGTTTTGCTGTTACGCATAGATACTTCACATTTTAAATAAATGAATAACCTTATTCGAATATTTCTTTGGTAAAATTCTAAAATGGAGCATGAATGTGTTTATAACTTTTTCATTGCTTTACCACTACTTTCCTGTTACTTGTTCTTAAAGTTTCAGTATTCTATTTCATAAGACAAACCAAATAATTGTGTCAACTAAAAGAGTACATTTTACACATGAATTTTAATGAGAAATATATTTTAATAGACTCATTATAAAAATTGATTCAGTCTTCATCTTTATAATTTTTCCAGCACTGAGGAATAGACCTGCTATCATTCGCTATGGATTCTACCAACAAAGTTTACAGTAAAATAAGCGTTATCCAGGATACGTAAAAATACACGGTTTGCTTTACTAGCACGAAAATAGAATAAATAAATGCCTTCCGGAAAATTTTAAGAAGCATTTGTCATCTATTTGTGGTGGAATATGGGGAACACTGACATGGAATATGAAAGAAAATTCATAAACACTTTTTAGGTGAGAATAGCAAAAAAGGTCATAAATTATTTTTCATTCAGTAACTCACTTAAAGAGGATCACGAATAATGATATATCAACTGTACTTTTGTAATCAAAGCAACTTCAACATATCTGTTCTACCATATTGTTTTAATACAGATTATAAAATGTCGTGCAGCAGAAAATTAAAAAAAAATGTCTTATGGTGAAAGATGGAACATAATGCAGCTCTATTTGTGTAAAGAATTTAAAACCTTAAACATTAAGAAATTATTGTATTTAATATATTATAATTTAAGCAGAAGAGGAGAGAATTTTTTTTTTTCACTCTCCTAATTGTCTTTATGCAGGATCTCGATCTACATTACTCCTTTATTTATGGTCGTTCTAGAAATATGTTCCATTTTAATCCTTTAATTTATCATACTGTGTATTAATCGTATCTCAATTTTGTATTTCTTTAAAAATAAAATTTAATGTTCAAAAATTACTCTTAATTGTAGATTGAAACGAATATTTAACAGAATTATTTCAGGCTAGGTATTTTATATTACTATAAGGTATATCCTTGTTACAAATAAAACCGTTGATCACAATCCTTGTTACTAAATAAATAATGTCGCATCCCTTTGTTACTAAATAAAAGACATTAACATAATAATTCTAAGATATATTTAACCATGAAAATATTGCATGCATGCATATGTAGGAAGAGTAGAAAAATTTTATATTTATTTTGTATAACTTTATCCCTTGTGGCAATTATTCTTGAAATCAATTTTGAAACGAGATATCCTGAAACAAAATAATTCAAACAATAAAAAGACATTAAAACATTAATTTCTAAGAACTCTTTTCCAAGAGAATATGAAATGCATTTATATATATATATGTGTGAGCTTTAAACCCCTTCTACTCCTGCAGCCACGTAATTGCATTGTATAAAACGCAACTGTGGAGTGGTGTGCATTTGAAATGTGTAAACATTAAAGGAGCGTGCAAACCCGCGGAGAATTCAATGCAGCCAAATTAAATTATGCATTTATTATGAATGTGAGAATGGGGTCCGTGCAAATAAAATCCCTCCATCAATTCACTAACAAAGCAATTTATGTACATGGAAAAGACAAATAAATGCTCTCCTTTACAATTAAATAATCCCTTATTTAGAATTTTGTGCAATTTTATTTTTATATTAAAAAATATACACGACGATGTTTCTATTTACTTTAAAATTAGTAACAATTTTATAGAACAGATATGTACTAGAAGAGAGACCAATACGATATGAATATCAATGAGATTTTTTTGAAACAACTGCAGTTAAAAGATAAAATTACCATAATTTGTTAAAACAATTTTCCGAAAATATAGAAAGGAATAAATACTTTTCCAAAATCAGGCATTTTGAGATTTTTTCGTGGCTCAGTGGCAACGTGCGCCAAAGCATTAGGGCTGACGTTGAGAATTTAGATCTACAAGGTTTAACTGTTTTTGATGGCGTTTGGGATGTTCATTTTCTTGACTTGTTAACCAGACTACCTGGTGGGTGTTTTAGGATTTTCTACGATGAGCAAATTTTCTACCTAGAAGGTGCTTCATCGGAGCCAAGTCAGACGTCTACCTGAGGGTGCTTCATCACAACTGTAAGTCATCTTTTCCTCCATTCATGAATAGATTACTCCCGCGATGCCCGACCCGTGCTGCTATACACTGAAAATTAATCACAACAGACATTTTCAACTGATATCATTTACCAATATGTATGTATAATACATAAAGAATATATAGGTATAATACATACAGCAGATTCAACATTTTCAAGTGTATCAGCTATATTGCGACCACATTTCACCAGTATAATTAAGAATCAACTTCCCTGAGGTTAGAAAGATCTGGCAAGATTCGCATATGCCATCTAACCTCCTCAAAGATTTTATTAACTTCCTGTAATTCTTAATTTCTATTCTCCTCACGATAGAAGAATTTTCCGACTTTTGGATTTATTGCGTCCCTCTTAAAAATACATAAAAACTTTTTTCAGCTTAACTTGTGTGACTTCGAATCAAGCTAACTATCCAAGAATATCCAACACACTAGCCATCTATCAAAATATTATCGAGCCAATCGAAATAACGATTTCTGTAAAAAAAATATTTTTTTAATTATTAAAATTTTATACAAAATTATATTAAACCATGTATAAACTTTTAAATTATTTTCGAGAAAGACTTTAAACATTTTTATAATGAAATAAAAATCCGGTCATTATTCCGCAGTTCAAGTTATTTTTAGTATTTATTCAATTTCTACTATTAGCTCACACTCTCCCTATATATATATCGTGTTCAAATTTTCAATCGTTAATAAAATATTTTTATTCATCCACTCAAGTTTAAAAAAAAATGTATTTGAACTTGTAGTGGATGGCACTTGATGTTAATACAGTTTTTTCAAATATTAATTCAATAATTAAATTGAATTAATTAAATTCAGTTTTTTTATTTAAGTTGCATGTATCTACCAATAGATGGCGCCAGATAAACTTAAAAAAAGAATGAAAATTATTTATAAAGGACTTTCTGCAAAAATAGTGAAAAAAAGTAGGAATTGACTTAATTTTTTTTTTTATGTTACTTACTTTTTTATGTTTTTACTATCACTACTATTTATTATTTTATTATATTTATTATACTTATTATTATTCATTTTTTGTTATTATTTATTAAAAATCGATAAACTCTTTTAAAAGATTTTTATTTAGATTTTTTTTATCTATTAAATCTGCACGCCAAGACGAGATTATATTTTGTCACGACTAAAAATTGTATAATCTAGTTATTTAATAAATAAGAACTAATGTATAAATGTATAACAAGTGAATCGGAAAGTATATAACAGAAGACATTATTAGAATAAATATTCGAAAACCTCTTACATAGCTGAAAATTACTTTTGCAAAAATAAAAGTTGAGCATTTTTCCATTTAATGCCAGATTTTAATTTAGAATAATTAATGTTTTTAATTACGTTTTGGAAAATAAATTTTTTTCTAAAATGAAACATTAATAGATGACTAAAACAATCATCAAACCGCTTTATTTTCTTACATATATAAAAAACAGTATTGTTTAATATACTTCATATTCTAATGCCGACAAAATAAGGAACAAGCTCACCAAACGACTTCATCTAACTTTTAAAAATTCCATTTCATCAAATATTAATACAATACTAATTTTCTTTATTCATATCCCAATCACTTTCTTACGTAAAGAACAAAAGAAAGAGAAAACTTCTCAACGAAAGCAATATTTATCTTAATTACGAAAGAAAACTCTATAGTAAAATCTGGCAACACTCATTTACAGTAAAAAGATTCCAGTCAAAGTTTCTTTTTGGTGTGGCAACGCGGCACGCATGAAAGGATGTTCCTTGAGGGTTTGCAGATAACTCTTAATTATAATAGGACGCTTTTAATTAGCGGAGCAAATTCGAACAGGTAACGAAAGCTCGTTCCGCGTTGTCTGCGAGTCTTTTTCTTTCATTTTTCCGCGAACAATGAATCAGTTTGTAAACTGGAGGGCCTTTTGTTGCAGCTTATTAGCAGTTTCATGAGACCGAAATGTTCCATAAGCGAAGAAAGAATAAAAAATAAGTACATTTCTGTTCCCCTTTAGCGGGAAAAAATGGTATGCAAAAGGACAAAAGATAGAGAAAAGAAAGATAGGAGATAAAGAAAGTGTTGCCAAAAAAGACTAACAGCGATTTTAACCAGGGGTGCTCGTGGTGGAGTGAAAGTCTCTTAAAAGAACTCATTATCAATGCCGAAGGAAAGTCCTCGTTATTATCAAAGAAATGAAAAAAATATGCTACATAATAAAATAAAAATTCCCATTTAATCATTTTAATCAATGTGTTTAGATAATGTTGGATGGTAACTTGTTTGGGAATATAAAAGGCAATACTGTTCATTATAGCAATGGAATTTAGTATTATAAGTCAATAATAGTTCTGATGTAGTTCACAAATCATTTCACGAATTAATTTCAGTTTACATTTTGCTATTACACGTGGATACTTGACATTTTAAATAAATGTAGAGTCTTATTCTAATAATTCTTTCATAAAATTCTAAAATGGAGATTGAATACGTTAATAACTGTTTCGTTATTTTATCACTATTTTACTGTTAGCCGTTCTAAAAATTTAAGTATTCTATTTCATAAGACAAAATAAATAATTGCGTCAACTAAGACAATACATTTTTATGGAATATGAAAGAAAAAGTCATAAGCACTTTTAGGTGAGAATAGCAGAAAAGGACATAAAAGGTTTTTCTTTCAGTAACTCAATTAAAGAGGAGCATGAATAAGTGGGTATTTACTGTATTTTTGTGCATAGCAACGTACAACCCACCTTTTGTCTTATATTGTTTCATTAAACGATTATATAAAGTCGTGCAGCAGAAAAGTTTTAAACAAATGCCCAAATTATGATAAAAGATGGAAAATAATACAGTTCTATTTCAAATAAAAAAATTAAAAAACTTAAACATTATGAAATTATTTTATTAAATATTTCTAATGCATGCTGACTAGAAGAATAGTTGTGTGATTTAGTTTAAGTTATTAGTTAGCTCATGTATTAGTTTAATTGCAAGATAATAAATAAACAGCATGATTTAAAAAATGAACAAAGATACATCACTCATAAATATTAATTGCATAATACTCATCTCTTTTACATCGCATTACATGAAACTAATCGCTATAACAGCATTTCATTCCTCCAGACGAAAACACACCGTTTCGTAAGTTTTAATCATGTTTAATAAGCAATTTTACTTAAAGATAAATAGCACACGGGCGACATACAAACTTTTTCCCTCGCCGCGAGTTGCCGGGGACGAAGCATTTGGGTGAATTGTTTCTCCTCTCAGAGCGCTCTCTTTTTCGAGCGATCCACTGATGCTGTGAGCCCCAAACGGCTAATTGAATCTCCTAATTTGGGTTGCGGAACTTACTCGGTTCTCCTCAAATGAACGGCAGGAAGCGGAGAGTCATCATCTTAATTATTTGGAATCAACCGGAGAAAAGCGTCTTTGTTGAAAGAAACTCGACTGTGAATCTCTCGTGGTATTATTTTGCCTAAATGAAGTATTTAGAAGAACTGCTCTTGTTTCAGTTATGGCAACGTTACACGAGTATTAATTAGCTTTGCGATAATTGCTTGGTAATGCATGAATTTGGCAAATGAAGCACGAGGTAGGTTCTTTGAAATAAATATAAATTACACAGTAATTAGTAATTTTTTATTCCCATCAACAAATTAATTAATTAATTTAACTCTAGTTACTTTGGAATACTTAATTATATTTTAATATAAAGTGGAAGGAATGTTAGGAATGTTAAATAAGTAATTGTTTTTTAATTATTCATTCTTAAGAATATAAGGTTTGGTGCAATTTCGAATGAGATATTGCATGGTATTTATGCTTATATAATTTCTAAAAATATCGAGATTAATTAGGTGTCATTTAGTAGAGCAGGGCGAATATTTAAGTGAAATTGAAAATGATCTTAAGATATAAAAGGTTGAAATACATTCATTAAAAATCGATATTAGACCTTTTTAGTTAGTTAGTAGTTATTAATTTATAAAAAAAACACGCAAATTTAAAAAAGCAAGAAAATAGAATATCTGACGATATGTATTTAATAAATTTTTGTTCTTTCTGATTTCCAACTTACAATTAACAGATTAGCAGTTAATGGATTAACTCATATTAAGCTTTTATATTCACGATTTTTCGTAACGACGTCTTCTTGCTTTTTCTATTATAAATTACTAGCTCAGTACTTAGGAATATGTATACGCTCCATTTATCCCTTTACCACACTCTGCTTACTAACAAAAACACTTTTAATTATTTGTTTAATTATTTCAATTGTTATGCAGGCTAATGCTAAACTTATCCTCGGTCTTCCTCGCAATCAATAGCGGCCATTACGCACTAAAGCCCCCAGAACATCATGGTCTTCCGGTGCGAGGTTCAACTTGAAGCTTTTTATCACCCAACCTGAATTTTTCAAAACATATTTATCACCTAACCTGAATTTTTCAAAACATATTTGGATCATAAGGGGTGGGCACTTTTTAATTTTAGATGATCAAAAGGCCCACAAATTTTTATGAGCGTCCATAGCGAATTAGAGCCATTGGAACTCATAGCAAAGAGTGCCTAAAATGAGGTTTCTTATAATACATATTATACCACAATTTTTCAAAATTTAACAATTAAAAAAACACTTTTAAAATCAAAAATCAAAACATGGAATTACTAGCTTGCGATTAATACCAAATTTGTTCTAAATCGCACAAACAACAACAAAAAAAAAAAAAAAAAAAATGAGCATTTCAAGTAGAGTAACAGAAAGACAATATAACTTTCTTATCAATCTAACATTTTGAATTAATATACACTGTAGTGTACAGCTTAGGCAACTAGATTGTAAATTGGGTGTGATTCGGTTGAGATACTTGAGGCACAGGTTGGAGAACTCACAGCTTTTATTGACGCATGCACAAACAATTAGAGACATGCAATATTTAACACATTGAGACACAGATAAATATAGATCTTTGGAAATACTCCACTTCTAAGCAGAAAACCCGAAATTCTGCTACTCGCAGTGTGAGCGAAATATACACTCATGTCTATAAATTAAAGGATAATTCAGAATCATACAGAAATTGAACTCTAAAATAAAAATTTCACCTGTAGAATTATCACACACATTTTGAAGAATAATATGCAAATTACAGGAAACCACCAGATGACGCGGATAGTACGTCACAATGACGAGAGTGTAAGAGAGGGGGTATATAGGAATGGTGGCAAAGAAGTAAAATTGTTCACAAACGCTTTAAAAGCCTTTCAGTGCAATAACCGCATAGTTATGGCACAAAGGAAGCATTTGGATGATTTTTTACGTGGTAGAAATATCGGACGACTTGAATGTGGACGTACCCAGCTCAAAAAGTATCCGAGGAACTTGAAATCTCCCAGAGTGTCATCTCCAGGCTTTGGCAACGATTCCAACGTTTCAATTACAGACCGTGTACAGACGCTTAGGGCACATTGGTCTATATGCTCGTAGGCCTGTCAGATGTGTTCCACTTACTGACCGCTCACTGTCGCCTGCGATTAACCTGGAGTAGAGAGCATGCATTGTGGACACCGCAACAGTGGTCTTGTGTGATGTTTTCCGACGAGTCCAGGTTTAGTTTTTAGTCTGATTCTCGCCGGACTTTCATATGGAGAGCGCCAGGTACCCGTTACCACCAAGAGAACACCATTGAACGACACCGTTACGGTGGTGCAGGATGGCTCATTCGGGAGGAATTATTCTGGTTCCAGAATGACCTGCATGTTCAAAGTGTAAAGATGACAGGCCACATCTATCGGGAACAACATGTACGTTTGCTTCGGGGCGCCATGGGGGCTGAATTTCTGTTTATGGATGACAACGTCCGTCCTCAATGTGCAAACATTGTAGACGAATGCCTTCAATTTGGAGGATATCACCCGTATGGATTGGCCAGCATACTCACCGGACTTGAATTCAATAGAGCATGTGTAGCTTCTCTGCATTTTCGACATTAAAGGGTTGTAGGGAGTGTGGATTTGCATAAAATGATTTCTACTCTACAGGGAAAAAAATAGATATTGTACTACCATCAGATAAAAGTGAATTGGACCCAGGTAGAGAAAATGCAATAAAATTCTGAAAATCAAATATAATTATGCTTTAATTACAGAAAAGAATGAGAAATATTATAATTCTAAGTTAAGATGTTGACGATTCACATAAATTTGAAATTTAAAATAAAAGGACTCATTACAGTAAGTAATAACAATCATTTAAGTCTTCACATTAACGTAAATATAAGGTTTTACTGAATTTATGACGCAGCAATTTTTCCTTATTATACTACATTAAATTTCGAATATACTTTTGCTATGATGATAACAGAGGTATATTTTAATTTAAATAATGTAATTTCTTTAAGAAATATTAATAGATAAGAATTCGAGTTTTATAATTAGCATTTTACGTTAGTAATAGTGAATGGAAGAGATTATATAATTAAATGTCATTAATTTTAAGTGGGAGTATAGTCTTACAAAAAGAAAATTTCATGACGAAATTTTTAAAATAAAATTAAACTAATAATTTCAACCCTTTAAAATTTATTGATTAACAATTATTAAATAATTATTTGTCTTCCTTATAATATTTATGATTAAATTCTATAAAATAGAAATTAATTGCTTAAAATTAAATGTAAAATGAATAACTGTTTATTTTATTTTATTTTGCAACCCCACTTCCTCCTGTGCACTGGCAAATGTGCACTCGATGATGTTCTGGGGAAATAGCCAGTAGGCCTACAGACTCGTAATCGGAGAGGAAGTATCTTTCGCGGATTCTGAGCATAGCGGAGCGTCGGGTTTTCGGCTCAGAAGTGGAATCCTTCCACTGATCTCTAATTATGTGTCGTTAAATGTGCTTATATTGTATGTCTGTAATTGTATGTGTGGTATTTGTATGTGTGTAAATAAAGCTGTGACTTCTGAAACTTGTGTTTCAGTCATTATCTGGTTGCTTATTCTGCACACTACATTATTTTAATGATAAAAATCAATTTTCCTACCAAGGATAAAATTTAAAGTTTAAAAACCAATTAAGAATTTTCTTATGAATAATACTACAGATAAAATAATAATATTGTATAATTATCAAAAAAGGAAATGAATTAAAAATAATATTATAAAAAAAAAAGAAAATAAATTTTAATTAAATATAAACGTTCCTTAATCAGCAAATTAATGAATAACAAACACGGCAAGCCAGTAAAAAAATTGTAAAAGTGACTCTCATTTTTAAGATTTTTTTCTTAGAAATTCAAAGCAACATTTTTTTAAAATAAATTAATAGTTTAAAAAAAACTAAAAATACGCTTTTAGAGTTAATCAATCTAAAAGTAAAAAATAATTGTTAACATAAGAATAAAATGACTGACGAGAAAATGAATGTCACTGTTCAAAAAAGCGTAGGGTGCTTTGAAAATGACATTTTAAAACTAACTCTGCATTTCGGAATGAAACTAGTGAAAATTATAACGATTGATATCGAGCACCCCACGCTTTTAGAACAGTAACATTCATTTTCTCGTCAGTCATTTTATTCTTATGTTAACAATTATTTTTTTACTTTTTAGACTGATTAACTTTAAAAGCTTATTTTTTAGTTTTTTAAACTATTAATTTATTTTTTACTTTTTAGTCAGATTCTCTAAAAGCGTGTTTTTTATTTTTTTTAAACGATAATTTATTTTTCATTTTTTAGTTTCAATACAAATAATTTATTACTACAAAATACATTTATTACAATACATTTATCATTTGCTACAAAATACATTTATCACACTACATTTATCATTTGCTACAAAAAAGCACAGTCTTTAATATGTACAGATGTGTTAACAGTTGCATCTCGAATTAGAAAACATATCTTTTTACCTACCGAAATTTTCGGCCAATAGGAAGAGCGCAATTCGACATGATCGCACTCCAATGCCTTTGAGATACGCCTCTTTTTAGCCACCGAAATTTTAGGTCAATAGGAAGAGCGCAATTCGATCGCAGATATTACTGAATTTCTACCCGGGGGAAAGACAGCTGGGCAACGGGCGTACTGGTTACGGAGTTCCTTGGTGGTTTTAAGAATCACAAAACCTCCACATCTTAAATTAATTAAAACATTAGCATAAATTGTAGTTTCTTAAATTAATGAATAGGAATAATTAAAAATAAATAAATGAATTTAGAATTTAGGAAAAACATCTCCTGGCTTGAGAACAATTAAAGCAGGAGATCGAAAAAGCTAAAGCTATCGGTACAGTTAAGAGTCCGTTGACGATGCCCAAAAATAAAAAGGTTAAAGTTAAAATGAGAATTTTTAAGATAAAAGTAAAATAAAACAAAAAGAAATTAAGATTAAGCAAAATAATTTTACAAAATAGGTAGGTTTTAGAATATAATAGGTAGATCAGTTGACTGACTCGCCAGTAGATGGCGCCATCAGTCCCAAAATCGAGCCCAAAAAGTCAGTTACATACATACATACATACAAACATACAGGTGAAACTAATAAAAGCGTATTAAAAAGAAAGGTTTACTTAAAATTTCATTTTATTTGCATTAGAACATGCTGCTTCCAAAACAAAAACAAAATATTTTAAAATTAGAGATTAAAAAAATTCTTCCTGGCGGTTTCTGATGTAAATCAGAAATGACTTAGTAATACAATCAGTACGTTTGTAATTGTGTGTACCTCAAGTATCTCAACACAACCACAGCCAGTTACCACCCAGTTCCCCAACCTTTAATTTTAAAATAGCAGAAAAATAGAATGAATTAAAATTTCGCAAAAAAATGATTATTTGAAACTATTCAATTGTCTGAAATCTAACCATACATATTAATGTTTTTTTAAAATATTTTCATAAAAAGAGCTAATTCCTTTTCGGTTAAGGTTATTTTTAATTATTCTGAGTATTAAATTGAAATTTTAATAATTATCGACTTTTGATAGTTTTTAAAAGTCTTCAACAGAAAATGCAATACAAGATGCATTTCTACGCCAAATGAACACTTAAACACAGAACATCGTTTGCATAATTCAAGTTTTGCATATTCGGAGTGGCATCCATAATTATTCCTCAGCTTAAAGGCAAAATATCCTTTAGCGTTATTTACCTATATCTAATTTGAATGTTCATCTTTAAAAGAGGCCGAGGGACAATTGCTTGTTGCATTTTTATCCTCATTCATAAACAAATAGAATGTACGTGAACAGGATATTTGAAAATGATTCGCTTATTTAAGATTGCACATCTCGTAAGGAATTCTTCATTCGTAACTGTATTAATAATAGCTTTATGGCATCAGTATATCTGTTATCAAATTTAAAGAGAAAATAAGCATTTCAATCAAGGTTAAAAATTATCGGTTTATCTAATGCTTTCCATACTAAAAAGGGATGCTTTATATGTTCACTTTTGAACCGTTTCTCAATAATTTTAGAATTTGGGTAATGAATATTTTGAAAACGCTTTGGAGATATTTTATATTGAGAATATTTTGAAGATTAATCTATCACTTTAAATACAACTTTTTCATTGTAGTGTGTAATAAACGCAATTTGTG
Source organism: Caerostris extrusa (assembly GCA_021605095.1). Taxonomy (NCBI): domain Eukaryota; kingdom Metazoa; phylum Arthropoda; class Arachnida; order Araneae; family Araneidae; genus Caerostris; species Caerostris extrusa. The sequence continues at coordinate 52,887 of BPLR01017520.1, forward strand.
AGGGGGTTTTTTACCACAAAAAAGCATTTATTTATTAAAAATTAAATACTACATTTAAAATGTTATCTATTGTCTATTGGACTCTACTTTTCCCTTCTCTAGGGGTAATGACGTATTCTTCGTCAAAATAATCTTCGATTAAAAAAAAAATAATAATCAATATTAGTCCAAATAATAATCAATAATGTTTCAACTTTTGAGGATATTCACGATGGAAACTAATTTTTGGATTTTTTTCTAGAGAATGTAACGCCAATTTAACCTTAACACCAAACTTCATTACCATATACATAAAATGCATACCTTCTTTCTCGTAGGGTGTTAATTGATCCATCGCGTTCAAATACGCCCTTGAAATGATGTTAACCACTTCATCGCACTACTTTGTATCAGTCACAATGTAAGACAATCCTTTCTTCAATACATCCTGCAGCTTAACACTGTTATAGGATAGACGTTTCAATACTAATTGTACCATTCTCCAAGAATTTTACATAATGCCACTATAAAAAAAACTTTTTTTCATTTGTTTAGCATTTCTTGTTTTTTGATTTTTTTTGCCTTTAAATTTTCTTTTCCGGCTTCACTATAAAAAAATATTTATGTGTATTTTACCTTCCCTTAAAGTTTGGACTATGAATCAGACGCGCCTTGTATAATGAGTATTTCACAAAATTCAACTTTAAACTCACCGAATAAAATCTTATATATAAAAATGATTCTGTATGACGTTTCTGGCAGTATTTTATCACACTCAAAAGAAATGCATGATATACAGAATTTTTTTTTTTTCTTCTAATGCAGCTGGCAAACAGACCGTGATCTTTCGCCAAAAGGGCTGCGCCGATGTTACTCACTTTGCATTATCCAGGCGGCGCGTGTAACTTGATGGTAAGCCACGGACGCGGAGTAACAATGCCCCCGCAGCGCTCTACGATCCTATTAAGACCGGGACCTACGGTTTAAAGTGGATTCCGAACCACTACAAACACCCATGGCCAAGCCGGGATTCGAACCCAGTACCTGTGGTACCGAACGCCAGAGCGCTAGCCATTCAGCCCCAGAATAAGCAGCAAATAAAATAGTGGTAAATTAATTTCTGTTCAAAATTCAATAGATTGTTGTATAAATTGTAACGATTAATTTACCAAAATGCAATGTACTTACTTCACTGACTTGACAAATATTTAGATAACATTTTAATTATATTTGACAATTTTTAATTCCTCTTATAATCTAAGACTTTCAAGCACCGATGACGAAAATTACTTCCGGGAAAATTACTTATGCACCGGAGTTATAATTCTTCAGAAATGAGCTAAAACTGACACGCTTCATCCCCGATTTTCTAGTTTCAGAAAATTCTTAATTTTCTGGGAAAGTTTCTGATTGTCGACGAGCATGATAAATTATAAACCGCTTTCAATTAAGAGGCTTTTATATTCTGTTTTTATACAATAGACTCCCTCATAACTTAGAAGCCTTTAGTAAAATTACTGAAAGTTTTCTAAGAGAGTCCATTTATTTGAGCAACCATTTCTTTAAAGACATTTTATTTCGGTTGGTTTAATTTTAACAACATCGAGGAACTGGTGGATGTCACGTTGGAATTCCGAAAGCGGTTCAAAACCCATTGCTGAATTGAAAGCTATCGGATCTACATTGTAGATGGGCTCGATGCATCTATAAGCTGGAAAGTATTAGGTTGGTGCATAATTATCAGGCGTTTCTTTGACGTGCTATATTTTAATAAAAATTTACAATATTTTATAAATTTATGAATGAAGATATCCTTCTACTTTTTGGTTATAAAAATGCATGTTGATAATCATACTCATATTCGTCATAATATGGTGTACCACTTTGAGAAAGGATGGAAAGCAGTGCAGTCATTTCGATATCTCAACGAACTTTTCGGTGAGGGACAATCAGCAGGGAATGTTTCAAATCTGGCGACACTAGCTTGAAGATAAGGCAAGAAGAGGTCGACCATCGGATTTCGACGACCAGACACTTTAGGCAGCCGTGGAAGAGGACGAAAGCTTGGCAACTTGAATGCTGGACAAACAACTTCAATATGACCATTCAACCATCGTTCATCATCTCTAAAAGTTTGAAATAGGTATGGAAATGGGGTTAGATGGATCCCCACGAACTCAACGACTACAATAAAGCCGAATGTGTCCGATTTGCTTCAACGAAACGAGAGGGGGTCCATTTCTGAATGATCTTGTCACTGGGGTTGAATCGTGGTTTCTCTTCAAAACCCTCAAAAGAAAGAAGGTCTGCGCCAGGAGTTTCACCAAAATTAATAATGAAAGATGTGAAACGTACGAAGGCAATGTGGTGTCTCTGATGGGACAGAAGTTGAATCATCCATTGGGAAACCATCTTAAACGGGATTTGTTATGGTGGAACCTAACCCAAAAATGAGTATGAATATGATTATCGACAAGCATTTTTATAATCTAAAACTAGAAGGATATTTTAATTCAGAAATTTATAAAATATTGTAAATTTTTATTAAAATATAGCACGTCAAAGAAACGCCTGATAATTATGTACCAACTTAATATTTCCGTTATAGGATGGAATGAAGAAGCGAACCTCCTTATAAGCCGCCATTAGAAGTGTTCGTACGCAGTTCTATAAAAATTGGATGCTATAAGGTCAGAACCGGTTGGTACATAACACATTGGGGTTTTACATTAGGAACCACTTCCAATAACTGCAAGGAAAATTTAGTCAAAGGCAATTTTTGTGTCTATGTCGGGTATACGTACAAATAAATTAGTAGGTTAGAATGTTTTACCATTAGGTTCGAGAAGAAGTTTCCAGATGGTGTCGCTGGAGAGTATGCTTCCAATTATTGCAGAAACATTTAAATTTATTGCATCAGGCTTCACGTGAAGCATCCTAGGTAACGTTGAGTTGCTGCACAGCTGCTGTTTCTGGTTGAGTAACATCACGTCAACGCGCTAGGAAGGGAAAACAAAATATTTGAATAAAACGTCTAAAATAGAATAGTCTATCGCTAGTCCTCGAATAGTCTTACTCTTTGTAGCATTGAATTGATTATTAATTGTCAATAAATTGATTATTGAACTGATTATTATTCGTCGATAGATGTTCAAAGAATGGTATTTTTCTTCGCGAGAATGCAAACTTGCAGATGCATCTCCTTTATTGTACCCTAGAAAACACTTTAGGGAGTGTTGAATTGCACATTGAGATGACACACAGTAGTTCCTCTCATGGAACCCCTGAATAATGTTGAATGTGTGAAATCTGCCATTCTAGTGGCAAATAATCCTGTTTCAAATTCCCCGACATTAGAAAACAACTTTCAAATCCCTATAAAAATTAAAGCAGGTAAAAATAACTTATTGTACAGCGAATACACCATTTGCTTCCATTTGTTTTTAAAGAAGTCTTTTGCGTTTAAATTTTCCATATACCTAATTTTCCGAGCGAGCTGAAAGAAATGAGCTCCTTTCAGATATTTCAAGAAAAGATTTGGCATTGATTTGCATCAGAAACAGTTAGGAGGGATTTTTTTAATTTCATTGAGTTTAAAAATTTTTTTTTTTTTTTTTTGGAAGCAGCATATTCTAATGGAAATAAAAAAGAAAATGTGATGCAAACCTTCATTCTTTTATTTATCGCAGAAATTTACTTCTAGGAAAGAAAATAGATTTATTTACCTTAAAAATGTGAATTTTCTCTTCTGCAATTTTTTTATTAGTTTTTCGCGTTTGTTATTCATTAATTTACCGATCAAGGAAAGTTTATATTTAATTAAAATGTAATTATTTTTCTCCATAATAAATTTATTTTTGATTCCTTTTCTTTTTTTTATTATAAAAATAGAATTTTGTCACTTTATTTGTACTGTTATGTTTACAAAAAACTCATTGGTTTAACTTTCAGAAGATATTCTTTAGTTATCGTCATGGTTAATAACACGAATTACTTGATTACTAACTCTCTTAAAAAGTTGAATGGTGGACTTATTCTTAAATGCTGAATGGTTTTCAGACATTTTCATTTAGTGTAATAAAGCTATTTATATATGCTTGAAATAAGATGCTATTATATTTACTACACTAATGTCCATAAATTAAGGATAATTCAGAATCACACATAAATTGAACTCTAAAAAAAAATTACACCTGTAGAATTATCCCACACATCTTGAAGAAGAATATGCAAATTACAGGAAACCACCAGATGGCACGGATAGTACGTCACAATGACGAGTGTAAGAGAGGGGTATATAAGGAATGGCGGCAAAGAAGTAAAATTGTTCACAAGCGCTTTAAAAAGCTAACCGCATAGTTATGGCACAAAGGAAGCAGTTGGATGATTTTTTACGTGGCAGAATTATCGGACGACTGGAATGTGGACGAACCCAGCTGGAAGTATCCGAGGAACTTGGAATCGCCCAGAGTGTCATCTCCAGGCTTTGGCAACGATTCCAAGATGATGGTAATGTAAGTAGATTTTACAGCACAGGTCGCCTCCGAGTTACAACGCCGAATGAGGACCGGTATTTAGCAGTAATTGCCAAAAGAAACAGACAGGGCCCAGCATCATACCTGTCTCGTCAGCTCTCTTCAGCTACCAGTACGACAGTTTCAAGGCAGACCGTGTACAGACGCTTAGGGCACATTGGTCTATATGCTCGTAGGCCTGTCAGATGTGTTCCACTTACCGCAACTCACTGTCGCCTGCGATTAACCTGGAGTAGAGAGCATGCATTGTGGACACAACAGTTGTCTTGTGTGATGTTTTCCGACGAGTCCAGGTTTAGTTTGCAGTCTGATTCTCGCCGGACTTTCATATGGAGAGCGCCAGGTACCCGTTACCCCCAAGAGAACACCATTGAACGACACCGTTACGTTGGTGCAGGATGGCTCGTTTGGGGAGGAATTATTCTTGGTTCCAGAACTGACCTGCATGTTCAGAGTGTAACGATAACAGGCCACATCTATCGGGATGTCATTCTGGAACAACATGTACGTTTGTTTCGGGGCGCCATGGGTGCTGAATTTCTGTTTATGGATGACAACGCCCGTCCTCACCGTGCAAACATTGTAGACGAATGCCTTCAATTGGAAGATATCACCCGTATGGATTGGACAGCATACTCACCGGACTTGAATCCAATAGAGCATGTGTGGGATATGCTTGGCCGACGAATTGCAGCCCGTCAACCCCTTCCCACCTGTCAGCCGGAACTTCGGAGGGCATTGCTTGATGAGTGGTGTAATATTCCCCAAGATCAGATTGATAATTGGATACTCAGCATGCCTAGGCGTTGTAAGGCCTGTATTGCATCGTCCGGGAGACATACTCCATATTAACCATCATACTAACCATGGTATACTGTTTTTTGTAAATAGGTTATTTTTGAAATTTGCTCCATGGAGTAAAAATCGCATTTTTTATTAATTATGTCAAACATATAGCATATTTTTGCTCTTTACCTTTTGTTTAATAAATAGACTTTACAAATAAGTCAAATTTGTTTTGCTTCTGTCTCTTTCTTTGCCTGAACTTCATTATCCTTAATTTATGGACATGAGTGTATATGAGATGTTAATTCATTTTTGTTGAGCCGTTTTCTTTGAAAGTGGTGTAAGTATATTTCTGACCAGCAGATTGCATTCATTGTTATCATTAATTATGAGATTTTTATCTATACACAGTTCTCCAACAACGAATCCTTCAAACTTTTGATCATTTTGGAGAATTTAAATTTACGTAGTTAATGAAATTACAAATACAAATACTTTGCTATTTGAGATTTTTTGAGATCACAATCTTTTTAAGTCTGCTAGTTTTTCAAAGAAGTGTATGCATAATTTATTAACGAGGGGATTGTAATCCAAAAACATTGGTTATTATGCGTACGTTTAAACTAAATGGTTGCAGACAAGATTAAATGAATTTTACATGCAAGACTCAGAAATTGACACGATTAAATAGTTCAATTTTCATTTTTTTAAAACACGTGACAAAAGAATCTTGAACTGTTTAAATTTTGAGAAATTAGCTATTAAAATCAACTATTTTTTGTTGGACAAAAACTTTGATAATGCTCGAGACACAAATTTCGAACTCATTTCACACTTTTAAATTTTGAAGCATCGATGATGTAAATTACTTCCGGCAGTTGTTGGCTGTCGAAAATGAGTTCCTTTCAACTAATAGTACTTCGAAGTGAAAATTTTTCCAAAAATACACCAGAACTTTTAAAAATGAAAACAAACAACTCAACTTTTCACTCCCATTAAAGTGCTAATAAGTACCTACTTATATACTACGGATATCGGTCAGGACATTCTGTTGTCCTCTAATCTTTATATTGGAAAATCAAATTTTATCTTTTAGGGCAACACTTAAGACTCTCTGTTTTGTTATTTGAATTTAGCTTATACATGATAACATTCTTAACCGTATAAAGCACAAGATTAATATATTCAGAATAGTATTACTAAAATAAAAACAGACACAACAAAAATTAATTATATGAACAGGACGAGATTTGTCAAAGAAGAAATTAAAATTTTAGATTATTTTTCTTCAATGGCGCAACAGCCTCGTAGTGGGAAAATGACTTCTGCTTAATGGCAGATTCCGAAGAATGAGATGTTATCTTACTGTGCAAGGTTGTCATCCGTACGCCCAGCACTCTACAGTCATAATAGACTGGGGCCTAAGATTAAAGTGGATTCCAAACCATTACCAGCCCTCATGGCACCGTGGAAACTCAAACCCGAAACTAGCTTTTTGTCACCGAGCGTCAGAAAGTTAGTCACTAAGCCATCAGACCCCATTTTAGATGACTATAAAACCCAAAAGCACTTCAAGTGCGTATCTTCTTTAAACATGAACGTCATGCCCATGGGGCGGCCCTATTCTATTGCCGATTTAATGTTTGTTCCCCAATTTAATATTTGTCAGGAAAGAAGATATATCGTATGAATTACAAAACCAAAATGCTGATTCTTTCCACAGAATTACAATTAAAAGGGGATTCTATATAATTCCTAAAACATTTAATCGTAAAATTTTAAGACTCTATGCTTCCTGAGAATATCAAAGCAGGTTATTTCCATTGCCTCATAAGACCATACATTCCCAACCCCAAAAACAGTTACAATTGTCAACGCTAAAGTCATTCAAAATTCACTTGCAGAGATAAAATGAAATGTTCTAACTATGCTGCTCTTGGCCACATTTATAAAGACTACAGATGAATTCTTGAATTTTAAAATTATAATTTTTCTCCAATTGTTAACTGACGTATTCTTAATTCATAAATGATATTTCGTTTAGATTGTTTTGTATTATGAATGTTATTAAAAAGGGATTATATAAAAATTAAAAATTTCCTATATGGTCAAATTATATTGTAGACGATTTTTAAAGCAGCTTTTTCTACTACAGTAGCTACATTACTTTTTTTTAAAGAAACATTTTTGAGAAATACGTTGATTTTTTTTTTCCAAATCAAAAATTTTAATAATTTGCATAATTTTCATATGTATTCTTTTTAAATTGCAATTCGTTTATTTTTCATTCTGTTTAAATTTTTAATCCAACTGAAGATAAAAATAATATTTTAAATTCATCACAAAAGTTTATTGAAATGATAAACTAATTTTAAACGAAAAATAAAACGGGTATATATCTAATTTATCAATATTTTATAATTATTTCCAATTACAATGTGGTTATAGTAGATAAAAATGAACTAATATATTCAAAATTGTAAATTCAATTATTATTAATAACCAAGAATTTGGTATTTATGAATTCTAGAAGTAAATGAAAAATAAAAATTCAAACACTTTTTAAATCAATAAAAACATTAAGCAACAACTTAACTTTTTCTCAAAACTTTCACTTTGAATTTAGTATTTATTTTTTTCAATACACACTTAATTAAATCAATTTGGTTCTTGTTAACTACAGCAAATTGACGTCGATTCACGCCAAAAGCAGTCAAAATATTTTGTTTGTCCCGTTTCATCGTGTAATTGCTTTTTGGTTTCAAAAACAGTGATTTCACTCAAGAATGAATCTAAAAAAAAAAAAAATGAAACTTCTTTAAAGGCTATTAGTGACAAATTTCTTTAAAAAAAACCCTTTTCTTAAAACTGGAGCTGTCTGTAACAAATTTAACCAATCTGTTGAGTTCCCATTCAACAATTTGTTGATTAACGGAAAAGATTAAGTACAAGAAGAATAAAAATAGGAAAAGTCCGAGTCGCCGTCAGTACCGCACATCGTTGGAGGTGGTCTCTGTTCATTGGGTCAAAACATAATTAAAACTCTTTTTCTATTTTATCGAGTTTTTGACTATCGTAATTCTTTTGAGGGGCAAATTAGTTAAAACTCTAGATGAGGTTACATTATGAAGTTTTCTTTTTTGTTTGTCTGTTTTAATTTCAATCAAGGGAAAAGCAGTAGCATTTTTTTACGTAGCTCTTCTTTTAATAATGTCCTGTAATTGTTAAAGTAATTATACTTAATTAAAATAGACGGTGATAGGTTAGGATAAACAGTACTGAATGCTGATTAAGTTAAATGACAAAAAATATGTTGAGCACGTTTTTGATGAGTGAATTAAATTTATCCTTGAAAAAAAGTTAAACTGTTTAAGAAAAATTTTCTGTTAAATAATAGCTTTTTTCTAATTCCTTTTTATTTTAAACTGTTATAATTGATTTAACATTAAGGTTCCGTTGTGTCTTTATAACAAGACTTGAGTTTTTGTATAATTTAAATAATGGTTATTTTTATATTTATTATTATTGTCATTATTTTGTAACTTAACTTTCTAACAGATCTTTTTTATTCTCTTGAAGAATGTATGGTTAAATGGAGCACTCAAAACAAAAAGTATATATTGTAGAAAATGTTGTTGTTACCTATGACTTTTTATTACAGAAAAAGTTGTTGCTGCCCACGGCTTTATTGCAGAGAATGTTGTTGTTGTAAAAACTTGAGTTTTTGTATAGTTTTTGGGTTTTATTGCAGAAAAAGTTGTTGTTACCTTTTTTAATGCCGAAAATGTTGTTACGAGATTTTTTTGCAGAAAATGATGATGTTGTTACCTTTGGCTTTATTGCAGAAAACTGTTGTTGCTGTTACCTTTGGGTTTTATTGCAGAAAAAGTTGTTGTTACCTACGGATTTAATGCCGAAAATGTTGTTACGGATTTTTGCAGAAAATGTTGATGTTGTTTAAATGGCTGTTTTGCAAAAACAGTTGTTTTTGCAAAAATTTCATTGTGAATGAACTCAATTAAATAATCAAATATATCCTATGCATAAATATAATTTATAAATAAATACACAAGCTATTTATTAAACTGACTCCTGAAATATTATATCATATCAGTATACTGATAATATACGCATATGAAATAAACCAGTTTTTTAAAAAATCTTAATCTTTTGAAATAAAAATTCTGTTTTTAATACATTCGCACTATTAAAGAATAAATTAAGTACAATGGCCGTGACAGATGAAAAAGGAAACTTGTTAGTTTTCGGAAAAATTAATGAAACTGCGATCGATGCAAAAAAAAATCTGATTCAGGTAATGCTGAAAACATCTCTGCCCGACGTCCATTAACTAATCATCCACTGCCATGAATTGCAGTCGTCTCACGCGATAGGAAAATAATGAGAAAAACAAACCCCGATACATTTTTTGATGAAGAAAAGTGATAAACAATTCTGATCCTGGTAAAATTCTTTTCAGTAGCAATAAAAAAAATTGATTATAAATATTGAAGTAAATATTAAGATGTGAAAGAGGTAATCAAGAAAATGTCACTTTTATTTTGTCTTCTTAGAATGGAAGATTAAAAAAAAAAAAAAGTTTTCCATTTTTGTAGAAGTATTGTGTTTTTGGTTTTATTCGAAAAATGCCTGTTGAAGTTATTGGATTTTTTTACATATGAAATTCAATAAAATCCAATGCTGTGTGTAAAGTTTCATGAAAAAAAAAAGTTTTTTACGTATCTTTCCTGTTGCTGTTATCAAATATTTATGTTATAGTGTGATAGTTAATTCTTCACCGTAACAAATTTTTTGGAAAATAACAATGGTTTAAATTCCTGAAACATTCTAGAGTTTGCACTAAATCATTCTAACATACTTATAACACAATATACTAGTAGTATCGCAACTAACGCAATATGCTGGAGTATTGCAACTAAGGCAATTATATTATTAGTATCGAGATTAAAGCAATATACTAAAAATACTATAGTATTGAATCTAACGCAATGTACTAGTAGTATCGCAACTTATCCATCCATGGCTGTCTAAGCGAACAATTGGATGGGTTAGACAGTCAGATCTTCAGACCTAAACGCCATAGAATACCCATGAAATACTCAAAAAAGGACGATTATATCTCGACTTTTCCTTCTCAGAACATTCAGAGTTTTTGAAAACTATGTTGCCAAAAGAATGCGACTTAGTTTACCTAAACTGATTTTTAGTATAAATTCACATTGTCTGTTGTACAATTGAATAAATTTTACCATAACCAATTAACAATTTTCTGTTAGATATTTTAAACTTTTGTTCAAAATTTCCAATACTGATGAGTCTTATGTAAGATCATGATTGATTACTTTATAGCGTGATGTATCATAATATAGTTGCGTGGCTATATTTTTGTATCATTTTAACTTATTTATTTACCAAATTTTATTACAAAAGCGAAAAATTCTCTTAATTTCCAATATCTGTGCATTTTTTATTATGCCTAAAGCTGATTTTTTAGGAGATTAATGTTTGCATTAAACAAGCGCTATGTTTAATTCCATATCCATTATGAGAAACGAGATTGATCAATCTTGGTGATTCCAAAGAGGTTATAATAAAACCTCGTTACTGCTAAGATGACAACTTAAGATGGATTGCATTAAGAAAGCGTTCTTCCAATTTGTAGCGTGATGTAATACTTCCGTTATGCTGCGAATCACACATAATTCTGAGACAAATATTTTTGCACGTTGGCGATTTAGATTGGCGAGGAAATAGGCTATGCTGATACATAGCATTTTAAAATTTAGAAATTAGTTTTATTCAGATTTTAAGTTCTTTAATGTGATACATTATTTATTATAATTTTATTAGGATAGTCAAAATCAGTTTTGTAAATTAATGAATATTTGAGTTTTAATAGTTTTCCAAATATGGATTGAGGATAAGTGTTGTGTTTCAGAATCAATGGCTTGTTCTTCAAACACTTAACAAGTGATTCTATAATGAAAACTGTCTTCGATGGGAAAGTTAAATCTGTTGGTCAGAAAGATTAAAGAATTCCTCTCGAGGAGATGGAATTGAAGTGAACCTATAGATGTATCTTTGGGGATGTAAGTTCCAAACTGCTGTGGTACAATGGAGATGTTAGACAGCATCTCCAGAGTGCTACATACTGGGTAGGCTGAAGCCACTACATATCTAGGGGGGAGTGACTTAATAAATAGCAATTATGTTATTGTTTAAAAACAATCTTTCATTAAAATAATTCGTTTATCGTTAGTTATAATAAATTAAATAAATTATTGCTGTAGGCAAATTTTAATATCTTATGATTTATATACACACACACACACACACTTTTTTCACAAACACACAACACTATATATACACTGAAGTGACAAAAGTCATGGATACCTCTTAATATAAGATCGGATTGATTACTTTTAGCCCGGCGAAGTATCAGCAATCGACGTGGCATGGCTATATTCGTTGGAAGTCTTCTAGGAATATTTATTTACCAAATTTTACGTTACATAAGTGAAAATTGATGGTGCAATTTCCAATATCTGAACAGACCTCTCGATGATGTCCCATAAATGCTCGATGGGATTCATTTCGGGAGATCTAGGTTGCCAGATCAATTCGCTGGAATTGTCCAGAATGTTCTTCAAACCAATGAGAAACGAGATTGATCAATCTTGGTGATTCCAATACATTGTCATCCATAAAATCCCATCGTTGTTTAAGATGACAACTAAGATGTGATCTCCAAAAGCTGAACGGATGCAAGTATTTCAGTCAATGTTCGGTCCAATACCTTCCAAGTCCATGCCTGAAAAAATCAGCCCACACCATTCTGAGACACCAACAGTTTGCACAGTTGGCGATTTCCATGGCGAGGAAATAGGGGTATGCTGATACCACATTTTTAAAATTTAGAAATTAGTTTTATTCAGACCAGGTGTTTCCATTCATCTGGGACCAAACGATATGCTCATTATAATTTTATTAGGTAGCTTAAAATCAGTTTTGTAAATTAATGAATAGTCGGTGAGTTTTGGAATAGTTTTTCCAAAAAGATCAAATTTCTGCACAGTTCTAGCAGACAAGTCCCTTGTTCGTCCACATTGATTTCTGCGATTTATTTGAAAAGTGTCTTCGATAGAAATTTACGACTCTTTGGTCAGAACGTCGCCGGTCTCGGGAGATTAAGTGCAGGCGGTCGACCACTAGCTGTCCATGGGGATGTTATGCCTGAAATGTCATACTGGAGATGCACACTCCAGACACAGTGGATCTGGGAAGGCTGAATCCACTAACGATTTCCGAAATGGAATGACCCACGTCTAGCTCCAACTAACATTCCGCGTTCAAATTGTTTAAAATACAATTTTTCATTACGTCAAAACCTCTTTTATCGTTAGAATAATAAATTAAATAAATTATTCTGTAGATAAATTTTACTGCGCATTTATGATTTATATACACACGCATACACACACTATATATATCCCATGACTTTGTCATATGTATATATCCTACTTTGAAGTACGGTAAATACTTTTAAACGCTTAAGGCTTTAATCGTTTTTTAAATTTTCGTTGAAATTAATTTCAACTTTATCAATTTTCTTAGAGAATAATGGCACAAAAAGAAAATTTACTTCAAAACTAGATTCTTTATATAAAAAAGAAATATTTAAAATTGAAAGGTGTATTAAATGATCATGGCAGGTGTACACGATGCACCCATAAAAATTAGAAATAAAGTAGTAGCAATCAAACAAATCAACTTATTCTATTAAAACAAACGTTGTCTAAAACCGTTCCTAGTAATTTACATATTACAGAATATAACAATAAAGTTATGAATTCAGACGAAAAGTTGGAAAAGTTTTAAAAGAAGTTTACAGTCTTCTTTGTAATAAAGATTTAATTGGATTTTCCTTTCGAGGATTGGAAATATGGTGATTTGTAAATATTGCTTCCCGTTTTCTTTAATGAAACTAGGAAAAGTGGCTCAAATGACAATTGAATATGACAATTGGAAGCTGAATTTGACAATTGGAAGCGCATTCGAATATTTTTCTAAGCCCAAAAAAACAAATATCAAATTAATTAACTTTCAACTTATAAAATTATTATTTGCGATAAAAGACTTATAAATAAATCAATTTACAAATGAAGGGAATTTTCGTGCTCTATTAACAGAAAGAATCGACGCCTGTGATGTAATTTTAACAAATCGTTTTCTGAACTCTTTCAAAAATACTACTTATTAGTGGGAAATTCAAACCCAAATTATATTTGCTTGCAATAAATTAATTCTACAACACAATTACTCTTAATGTTTTTTCATCTTAACATTTGAAACCTGTTTTGTACCCAAAAATGAAGAGTTTTCTTTATGCATTCGTTATGTAATGTGATCCTGCGTCTTTAGTAGATAGTTTTAATCAGAAAGAAACATAAAAGAATAGTGAATATAAAAATATGTTTTCATTTCCTGTTTTTTATTGACGAACAAATAACAACATATATAACATTATATATTAGCTTTCATTTGAATTTTATGCAGAGTGAGTCTGAAATGATAAATTGGACACAAAGAATTTTTTTCAAGTAGCTATGTTTGGCTATATACATCAAAATTCTAGTCCAACATGGAGCACTACTCATTTTTTCGTAGTGTTTGAATCAGTCAAAAGATTCTATTGATTAAAACAGTATGATAAAACAAAAATAATCTAACGAAGTGATTGGAGATAAAAAGCCTGTAATGCGACGGTTGTCAAGCTTTTTCAAGGTCTTCACAGATCTAAGAGAATTCAGTTTTTAATGAGACGATCAACTATAAAGCTGGTCTTAATGGCCGATTGACTAGACACGCGCATTGGCGCTTGGCGAAAAGTTCAGAGTTCGAGTCCCGGCGGTGCCATGAATGTTTGTAATGGTTCGGAATCCACTTTAAACCGTAGGTCATAGTCTAATAGGAATGCAGAGCTTTGGGTTGAAAATTCTGCCTCATAAAAAACATCCTCTGTCTTGAAATCTGTCAGAAAGCAGACGGTCTTCGATCACCATGGGGCTGTTGTGCCAATGAAGATGATTAGCTACAGTTTAAAAATTATTTGAAAATGACTGTATGTTTTCTCACTGAACTGACATGTTATTATTTTTTAGCAATATATTTTAGAAATCATAGAGAAATAACAAAAGAAGTCATCAATCCAGAAGGACTACAATTTATAAAATAAAAAGTAAAGATCAGTAAGTATTGGGTTGACAAGAAAGTACGTTTGGTTTTACAATGTACTTAAATGGTGAAAACCGAAAATACTTTCTTGCCGAATCAATAGTAAAAGAGTTATTATATCTTCAAACTGTTACTGACTTTGGAAGGGGCTGTTTGTGTTACCTGACCTAAAGTTACCAAATTCAAGATTGGATCTGGTCTAGGTCTTGTTCTGATATATAATCCAAAATAAAATTGGAATTGAATACCAACATTGAATCTGGATATCAAAATGTATTATGTTGATCAACCCGATCCTGCAATAAACACACAAATAATTAATTTATTTTGCTCAGCGTTAAGTTTTCTAAAAGCAAATCTTAGTTCCAAATTTATAAAATATGTCATTAAAAAAATTAGTTATTTTGTTGAAATTTGGTGAACGTTTTTTTTTCTTACGCTAATTGGTAGTCAGCAACATCCAAGATCCCGTGTGATCCTATGGGAGGAGGAAAAGGGGGACGGCTTCTATTGTGATGGAGCACGCGTAGTTATAAGTATGACTTCGCTCCATGACGCTGAAGAAGGAAGGTGGTGTCGACTTTTAGGGGGAATTAATTAGCACTTGAGTATCGTATGGGAGAAAACTCGGAAGACTCCTACCAGGTAGTCTGATTAGTTTGTTGCAATTAAGATGAAATTTTTTTTTCTTATCATGGTAGACAGCAACATCTAAACCAAGTTCATGAAAACGTGTGGTCTCATGAAAGGAGGGAAAGGGATCCTTCAGGAGGATTTGTAAGGGAAACTATCACGCATTTGCGTATCGTATGGGAGAAAACATTTAAAACTCCCACAAGGAAGTTCGATTAAATAGGCAAGATGCTGAACATCACAAACGCCATCGAGTCTCTTCGTTTTTGAAACAATGTCTGAACAAAGCCGCTAGTGGAGGGAACTTCCGCCCTAATGTTCAACAGCGACGTGTGTTACCCCTGACTTACGAGTCGGGCATGGTGTAAATAAAGAATTTAACATGTATTTTAAAAAATGTAATTATTTATAAAAATAAATTTGGGCATTAAAAGCAAAATAATTATTAGTCCGGTTTTAAGAATTCTAATTAGAAAATATTAGTTCCAAAATTACAGCGATATTTAAACATCATTCCTTTAATTTTCAAATAACCTAGCCGATAATTTGTTACGACATTCGCAATAGAAAGCATATTTTAAAAATTCTTAACTTTTAATGTGAATTTTTCCGACAAAAATACCACCGGTCGATGTATTCATAAATGTTTTTTTTTTTTTATTTTGACGATTACTTAGAATAACAGTTCGCCAAACAGACGTAAAAATTATTGCGAGTTTTATGACCTCTGTTTCCAAAAACAGTACAGAGAGGGGAAAATTTACTGTAAACATATTCCTTGGATGAAATAATCGAAATGCTCCTGCGTTTTCTTTGAATTAAACATACAACTTTAAAGAAAGAAAGAAAAAAATGGTAGTTTAAAACGCAATCGATTTTCCACCCACTTTGCAAAGATGCCGTTTTCCTCCTCGACATTTAAGAAATGACGAAAACATTCTTTCTTGAAAAAAAAAATGGGACGAAGTTTTATGGCCTGTTATGAATAATGGTTCTGTGAATACCTATGTTTATAAAGTACGTTTCTTTTTCTCTTCTGAATATTTTTACGTCATTCTTTTCAAATCGTGGCTGTAAGAATTTCCTGAAAGGATCTTGAATAAAGAGGGTTGTTGTGCCTGGTGGTCAACAGTTTGGGTTTCCAAAGCAGGAAGTTAGTGTTCGTAACCACAGTTTGTAGTTGGCAATTGTAGTTTGTTGCAATTATGGTGAAATATTTTTTCTTGTCCCACTTGGTTGACAGCAACGTTCAAGAACCCGTGTGGTCCCATGGAAAGAGGGAATGGGACACTGCTTCTGTTGTGATGAAACTCCTGTAAACAGAAGTCTGACTTATCATTAAGCTGAAGAAGGAAGGCAGTGCCTTCCGGGAGGATTTTAGGGCGAACTACCCAGTATTTGAATTTTGTAGGGGAGAAAATCTGGAAAACTCCCATCAGTTAGTCCGCATAACGAGGGAACCGGAATGGCCAAGTGTCTAAAGCTTTGTCGTTCGGTGCCACCAGGTTTACGTGTTTGAAAGTCAACGGTGTAATGGATGTTTGTAGTGTTTCTGAATCCACTTTAACCTGTAGGTCCCGGTCTCATATAACTGTAAAGCGTTACGGAGCCCAATCAGACTTTTCACCTATATCATTCCCTAACTGTGACCGGGCAACTCAGCTGCGGTCAAAGGGATGTGGTGTGGTGTGGTGTGGTGTGGTGTAGTAGTATTAGTAAAAAAGCAAGATGCAGATCTTTAGATTATTTGCTAAAACAATTTGAACTTAAACACAAAATAATTATTAGTTCGGTTTTAAGAAAACAAATTAGGAAATATCTGTTTCAAAATATTACAGACGTACTAAAATAGCATGTCTAAGTACTTTAAAAAAGAATTTCTTTAATTTTGAAATAACCTAGCCTTAATTTGGTAAGACGTACAATTAACTTTTAATGTGAAATTTCCCGACCAAAATACCGATGTATTCATAAATATTTCTTTTTTTTTTTTGGTGACTACTTAGGATAACAGTTTGCCGTTATTAGGAAGGATGTAAAAATTATTGCGAGTTTTATGACCTCTGTTTCCAAAAGCAATAGAGAGAGACAGAGAGCGGGGAAAAATTTCCTGTAAACATAGTCCTTGGGTGAAATAATCAAAATGTTCCTCCGTTTTTCTCTGAAGTAAACATATAACTTTAAAGAGAGAAAAAAAATGGCCAGTTTAAAACACAATTGATTTTCCACCCACTTTGCTAAGAGACTGTTTTTCCTCCTCGACATTTAAGAAATGACGAAAACATTCTTTCTTTGAAAAAAAAAATGGGACGAGTTTTATGGCATGTTATAAATAATGGTTCTGTGAATACCTATGTTTATAAAGTGCGTTTTTTTCTTTTTTGAATGCATGCGTTTTCTTTTTTTTTTTTTTTTGAATATTCTTATGCAATTCTTTTTCAAGATTTGGGGCTGTAAGAATTCCCTGAGAAAAACCCTGAATAGAGAGTGTTAGAGTGGATTCGAACGGCTAACAAACATCCATATTACTAAAGGATACGAATGTGAAGCCAGTGGAACCAAAGGCCAGTGCGCTAGCCAATCGGCTAGCCAATCGGCAACTCAAACGCCATCGAGTCCCCTCGTTTTTTTAAACATTATCTACGACAAAGACGTCATGGGATTGAACCCACGCCCTATTTGTCACCAGCGGTGCACTCTACCACAGAGCCACGTGTTGGGTGAGAATATATCTTACATAAATAATTTAAGAAGTATTTTTAAAAAAAGTAATTATTTATAAAAACAATTTGGGCCTTAAAAATAATTATGAGTTCGGTTTTCAAGAACTCTAGTTAGGAAATATTATTTCCAAAATATTACAATCGCACTCAAATAACATGCGTAACTACTAGAAAAACAAGAATTTCTTTAATTTTGAAATAACGTAACCATAATTTGGCAAGAGATACATAACAGAAAGCATATTTTAAAAATTTCTTAATTTTCAATGTGAAATTTTCAAGAAACAAATGCGACGAGAATACCACCAGTCGATGTAATCATAAATACTTTTCTTTATATTTAACGACTACTTAGGATACTAGTTCGCCATTCTTAGGAAAGACGTAAAAATTACAGCGATTTTTATGACCCCTGTTTCCAAAAGCAGTAGAGAGCGGGGAAAAATGTACAGTAAACATATTCCTTGGATGAAATAATCGAAATGTTCCTCCCTTTGCTAGTAAACATATTTTCAAGTAAACATATATTTCAAGGAAAGAAAAAATGGGTAGTTTAAAACACAATCGATTTTCCAGCCACCATACTGAGATACTGTTTTCCTCCTCGACATTTAAGAAAAGGACGAAAACATTCTTTCTTTGAAAAAGTAAAAATGGGACGAAGTTTTTATGGCATGTTATGAATAATGGTTCTGTGAATACTTATGTTTATAAAGTGCCTTTTTTTTTTTTTTGTTTTTTTGAATACTTTTTACGTCATTCTTTTCAGATCGTGGCTGTAAGAATTCCCTGAGAAGACCTTGAATAGAGAGGGTTGTAGTGCATAGTGGTCGACAGTTTGGGTTTTCATAGCAGGAAGTTTGCGTTCGTAACCAGTAAAATATCGAACTGAAAATTTCTTGCTCTACGTCATGAATGATGTGAAGAAAGGAATTCGTTTCACTATTCTACATGGTCATCATCAGCATCATTGGCGCAAAGGCCGGATGCTGAGCCTAAGCTGCCTGCCCCTGCAAGATTTCGAAACAGGAGATTTCTTTTTTTTACAGGATAGGTTTTGTCAGTCGTAGGCCCAGACATATACTCTCTACAGTCATATGAGACTAAGACCTATAGTTTAGAGTGGATTCCGAACGACTGACAAACATCCATGCTACCGTTAAGATTCGAGCCTGGAATCTGTGGTATCGAAAGCCAGAGAACTAGCCAAATGGCAGTCATTACTTCTATCGTATGCAGAAAACCGGGAAAACTCCCACCAGGTAGTTCGACACACGAGGAAATAAAAGTAAGAATTAACGGAAAAAAGAGTATGAATAAAGAGGGTTACAGCGCTTCGTGGTCAAGAATTTGGTTTTATAAAGCAGGTAGTTTGAGTTCGTAACCACAGTTTGTAGTTTTGGATTTTGTAACCGTAGTTTGTTGGAATTGTGTTGAAAGATTTTTTTCTTGTCCCACTTGGTAGACAGCAACGTTCAAGAACCCGTGTGGTCCCATGGGATAAATAAATGGTAGGCAGCTTCTATTGCGATGGAGCACCCATAAATAGAAGTCTAACTTGCCTCCCGCGGTGCTCTGCAGTTTATTTTGAAACTGAAGAAGAAGGGCAGTAGCCTTCCCGGCAAACTAACTGAAGATTATACGAACTCTTCAGTATTTGCGTTTCATAGGGGAGAAAACTTGCGTTTCGAAAACTCGAAAACTCGCACCAGGTAGTCGAATAACAAAGGGACCTAAATGGCCGAGTGTCTACCGCTATGGCACTCGTTGCCACAGGTTTCGGGGTCAAAACCCAACGGTGCCCACGGATGTTTGTAGTGGTTCTGAATCCACTTTAATCCGTAGGTCGCGGTCTCATATGACTTTAGAGCGTCACGGAGCCCAATCAGTCTTTTTACCTATATCGTTCCCAAACTGTGCAGGGCAACTCAGCTCCCGGCACAGTGATGTCGTGTGGTGTAGTAGCAGTAGTAACAAGTCAAGAGGCTGAACATCAGAAATGTCTTCGAGCCTCCTAATTTTTAAATTAGTGTCTACAACAAAGACGCCAGTGGATAGAACCTCAGACACTAATGCTGACTAGCGGAGCACGTTGCCACTGAGCCACGGGTAGGAAATGGCGAAATTAAATTTTACCCAAAGATATTAGCAGGTCTTTAAAAAACAATTACTTATCATAATAATTGATATCAGCAGATCTTTAAAAAACAATTATTTATCAAAATAATTCTAGCCATTAAAAGCAAAATAATAATTAGTTCAGTTTTTAAAAATGCTATTTAGGAAATATCATTTCTAACATATTACAGTCGTACACAAATAACATACCTAACTACTTGAAGAAACAAGAATTCCTTTAATTTTGAAATAACCTAGTAAATAATTTGTTAAGATATTCGCAATCGACAGCATATTTTAAAAATTCTTAACTTTTAATGTGAAATTTTCTTTGACAACTGTGACAAAAATACCACAAGTCAATGTCATTCAGTAAATATTTATTTTTTATTTTTGACTACTTAGAATAACAGTTCGCCATTCTTAGGAAAGACGTAAAAAAGATTGCGAGATTTATTACCTCTGTTTTCAAAAGCAGTAGAGAGAGCGGGGAAAAATTTACTGTAAACATATTACTTGGGGGAAATAATCGAAATGTTCCTTCGTTTTCTCTGAAGTAAACATATAACTTCAAAAAAAAAAAAAAAAAAAGGATAGTTTAAAACACAATCGATTTTCCACCCACTTTGCTAAGATGCTGTTTTCCTCCTCGACATTTAAGAAATGACGAAAACATTCTTTCTTTGAAAAAAATGGACGAAGTTTTATGTCATGTTATGAATAATGATTATGTGAATACCTATGTTTACAAAGTGCGTTTCTTTTACTTTTCGAATATTTTTAAGTCATTCTTTTCAGATCGTGGCTCTAAGAATTCCCTGAGAAGACCTTGGATGCAGAGGGCTACGGAGCCTGGCGGTCAACAATATGGATATTCAATAAAAATCTTAGTTTATAATATATAAAATCTCCTTAAATCGAATTATTTTCATTATGGTGATTTTTTTTTCTTATCCCACTTGGTAGACAAGTCCAAGAATGTCTGTTGAGCTGGGTAACCTTTAAATATAAGTCTGACTTGGTTCCGTGATGCTGAAGGAGGAGTTCAGTGCCTTCCGGAATGACTTTACGGATAACTTCCCCGCGTTTACGTATAGTATGGGAGAAAACTTTCAACAGGTAGTCCGATTAGCTTGTTGCAATAATGATGAAATTTCTTTACCTTATCCCACTTGGTAGAGAGTAACATCTAGACCAAGTCTAAAAATCGTAAGGAAGAGAAGGGGGAGGGGTAGCTTCTGCTGCGATAGAGCACCAGTACATAGAAATCTGATTTGGGTACAAATAGCTAAAGCAGGACAGTGTCTTCCGGGAGAACTGTTAGGTGGGACAACCCCACATTTGTGTAACGTATGGGAAAAAACTCTGAAGAAATCCTTCACGAGGTAGTTTAACTTGCGATGCTGAACATCCCAAACGCCATCGAGGCTCTTCGTATTTTTATAACAGTATCTACAACAAAGCAGACAGCGGAATCAACCTTCACCCTATTGTTCATTGCGTGCTTTGCCACTGAGCCACAAGTCGGGCAGGATGAAATTTTACACAAAGGTACTAGCAGGTCTTTAATAAAACTGATTATTTATAAAAATAATTTAGGCCATTAAAAACAAAATAATTATGAGTTCTGTTTTTAAGAATTCTGATTACGAATTGTCAGTTCAAGACATTACAGCGATACTCAAACATCATTCCTAACTACTTGGAAAAACAAAAAGTTACTTTAATTTTCAAATATCATAGCCTTAATTTGGTAAGACACACGTAACAGAAAGCATATTTTAAAAATCCTTAACTTTTAATGTGAATTTTCGTCAACAACTGCGACAAAAATACCACCAGTGGATGAATTCATAAGCTTCTTTTATTTCTGACGACTACTTAGGATAATAGTTCGCCATTCTTACGAAGACGTAAAAATTATTGCTAGTTTTATGACCTCTGTTTCCAAAAGCAGTAGAGAGAGCGGGAAAAATTTACTGTAAACATATTCCTTAGATGACATAATCGAAATGGTCCTCCGTTTTCTCTGAAGTAAACATATAACATCAAAGAAAAGAAAAAAAAAAAGGATAGTTTAAAACACAATCGATTTTCCACCCACTTTTCTAAGATACTGTTTTCCTCCTCGACATTTAAGAAATGAAGAAAAGATTCTTTCTTGAAAAAGAAATCGGACGAAGTTTTACGGCCTGTTATGAATAATGGTTCTGTGAATACCTATGTTTATAAAGTGCGTTTCTTTTTCTTTTTTGGAATATTTTTTACGTCATTCTTTTCAGATTGTGACACTAAAAATTCCATGAGAAGACCTTGAATGAGAAGAGAGTGTTAGAGCGCCTGGTGGTGAAATGTTAGGGTTTCTTAAGCAGGAAGGTTGAGTTCGTAACCAGTAAAATAAACTTAACATTCCCTGCTCTATGCCATGAAAGAGTGTGAAGAAAGGAATTGTTTGCCTATTCTCCATCTTCATCATCAACATTGGCACAAAAGCCTGATGCTGAGCCAATGCTGTCTGCCTATTGGCTTATTTCGAAAAAAAAAAAGGAGTTGTTTTCTTTTTACTGGATACGATTGTCAGCAGTACGCCCGGCTCTTTACAATCAGATGAGACTGGTACCTACAGATTAGAGTGGATTCCGACACACTAACAAACATCCATGCCACCGCCGTAATTCGAAACTGAAGCAACAAAGGCCACAGCACTAGCCATTCGGCCATCAGACCCCTATCGTATGTAAGAAAACTGGGAAAACTCCCACCAGGTAGTCCGACTCAAGAGGAAAGATGCTGAACTTCCCAAATGCCATCGAGAATCCTTGTGAATAACAGGAACAGGTTGAATAATAGGAACAGTTGAAACCTTCCGTCTCTATCTCTTGAAAAAATATAAAGAATTCTATCCACTATTTTACAGCCTGCCTACTGATATTATCGTGGTATTCGACGAAATATTTTGAAAACCTAATACATCTATGTAATTAACACTATAAAATGAAAAGGGCCTTGAAGCGGAATTTGCAATTTTATAAACCTTATAAATGAAAATGAAAATTTAATTATTTTATAACTCTAGTGGGCAGGTTGTTGCCCGACGGCCGAGTGACTAGCGCTTTGGCGTTCAGTGCCACAGTTTTTTGTGTTCTTTTTGAGCTGTGCCATGGATGTTTGTAGTTATTTGGAATCCACTTCCACATTGTAGGTTCCAGTTTAACATGACGGTTGGTCGTAGGGCTGACAACCTTATATCTTAAAAAGATAACATCTGCTGTCTAGAAATCTGCCAATAGGCAAAAATCTTTCACCATTTGATTGTTACGCCAATGAAAAGGTTAGAAGATGCATGTAGAAGGCAACTAGATTGTGACTTGTTGTTGGTTTGAGATACTTGAGGTATAGGTTGGAGAACACAAAACTTTATTTACACAAGCACAAACGCCCACGCATATACAATTAGAGACATACAATTTTGAACACATTTAAGGACAGATAATTATAGATTCGGGGAAGGACTCCACTTCCAAGCGAAAAACTTGAAACTCAGACACATGTAGGGTGGGAGAAATATACTTCTTCTCCAAGTGAGACCTTTAGTAGGCCATAGTAATACGTAGGGGTTGCATTTTATATAATTAATCTCTGAGTGAGTGACTGTTGTCTAACTAAACCTGAACCCAGATCTGTGGCGGTAGATACTCGGCTATTCAGGTCTCCTTGTAATTCGGATTAACTGGTGGGGTTTTAAATTTTTTCTCCCCTTCGAAACTCAAATACTGGATAGTTCACTAAAAGTATTCCCGGAAAGCACTGCCTTCCTTCTTCAGTTAGACTTCTACTTATGGGTGCTCCATCACAACAGAAGCCAGTGGCCCTCTCTATTCGGTCTTCTCATGGAATTCTTAGAGCCACGATCGAAAGAATGACGTGAAAATATTCCAAAAAGAAAAAGAAGCGCACTTTATAAAATAGGTATTCACAGAACCATTATTCATTTTTTGTTATAATGCAGCTGGCAAACACTTAGACAGTTTGGTCTTGGATGCCTTAAGGCATGCGCTCAACGTTACTCACTTTGCATTTCCCAGGGGCGCATGTAACTTGATAAGCTACGGACGCGGAGTAACAATGCCCCGCAACGCTCTACGATCCTCTTAGGACCGGGACCTACGACTTAAAAAGTGGATTCGAACCGTACAACCATCCATGGCACCGCCGCTATTAAAAAGCGCCAGAGCGCTAGCCACTCGGCCATTCAGACCCCGAACCATTATTCATAACATGCCTTAAAACGTCGTCCGATATTTTACTTTTTTAAAGAAAGAATGTTTTCGTCAATTCTTAAATGTCGAGGAGGAAAACAGTCTCTCAGCAAAGTGGGTGGAAAATCGATTGTGTTTTAAACTGTCCTTTTTTTTTTTTTTCTTTTTCTTCGAAATTACATGTTTACTTCAGAAAAACGGAGGAACATTTCGATTATCTCACAAAAGGAATATGTTTACAGTCAATTTTCTTCCTTTCTTCTTACTGCTTTTGGAAACAGAGGTCATAAAACTCGCAATAATTTTTACGTCTTCGTAAGAATGGCGAACTATTATCCTAAGTAGTGGTCAAAAATAAAATAAAAATATATTTATGAATACATCGACTGCTGATATTTTGTCCGTAGTCATTCCTTAAAATTTCATATTAAATGTTAAGAATTTTTAAAACATGCTTTCTATTGCGGGTGTCTTAACAAATTATGGGCTACGATATTTCAAAATTAAAGGAATTCTTGTTTCTTCAAGTAGTTAGACACGTTATTTTAATATGAATGTAATATCTTTTAACAAATATTTCTAATTAGATTTTTAAAAACCGAACTAATATTATTTTTTTTTAAGGCCCCAATTTTTTTTTTATAAATAACTGCTTTAAAAATAAACTGCTAAATTCACTCGTGGCTCAGCGGTAACATGCGCCGCTCGGAAGCATTAGGTGGAGATTTAATCCCCGGGCGGCTATGTTGTAGACACTGTTTCAAAATGAGGAGACTCGATGGCGTTGGTGATATTCAGCATCTTGTCTTGCTACTACTACTACACCATATCAATGTGCAAGGAGATGAGTTTGGAAATGATGTAGGTGACAAGTCTGACCCTGGCTCCGTGATGCTATACAGTTATATGAGACCGAGACCTACTGGTTAAAGTGGATTCTGAACCACTACAAACATCCATTGCACCATCGGGACTCGAACCCGTAAACCTGAGGCACTGACAGCCAGAAAGGTAGACACTTGACCATTCCGGTCCCCTTGTTATTCGGACTACCTGGCGGGAGGTTTCCAGGTTTTCTCCCCAACGAAATACAAATACTGTGTAGTTAGCCCTAAAATCCT
This sequence comes from Caerostris extrusa, assembly GCA_021605095.1. NCBI lineage: Eukaryota > Metazoa > Arthropoda > Arachnida > Araneae > Araneidae > Caerostris > Caerostris extrusa. The sequence continues at coordinate 78,296 of BPLR01017520.1, forward strand.
CCCGGAAGGCATTGCACTCTTTCTTCAGCTTCACGGAGCCAAGTTAGGCTTCAATCTACGGGTGCTCCATCACAGCAGTAGCTGCCTAATATTTCCTCCTCCCATGGGACCACACGGGTTCTTGGACGTTGTTGTCTACCAAGTGGGAAAAAAAAAAATCTTTCACCATCATTATAACAAAACACAGTTACAAACTCAAAAACCACAAACTGTGGTTACGAACTGAAACTTGTGTCTTTGGAAGCCCAAATTATTGACCTCCTGGAGCAGTAACCATCTCTATTTATAATTCTTCAGGGAATTCTAACATTTTATTTCCTCGTGAATCGGACTACCTGGTGGAGTTTTCCCAGTTATCTCCCATATGAAAAGGGTCTGATTGCGAAATGGCAAGCGCTCTGCCTTTGGTACTACTGGCTTCAGAATCGCGGCGGTGACATAGATGTTTATTAGTCGTTCGGAATCCACTCTAAACTGTAGGTCCCAGATTCATATGACTGTAGAGCGTTGGGCGCACGGTTGACAACTCTATCTCGTAAAAGAAAACAAATCCTGTTTCGAAATCGGACACAAGAAAGACAGCCCTGATCACAACATCGGACTTTTGAACCAATGTTGATGATGATGATCATGTTGAATAGTGAAATGAATTCCCTTCTTCACATTCATAGCATACAGCAGGAAATTTCAGTTTGATATTTTACTGGGTACGAACTCAATCTTCCTGCTTTGGAAACCCGAAGTGTTGAGCATTATGTCTCTAACCCTCTTTTATTCAAAAGGTCTTCTCAGGGTATTCTTACGGCCCTGATCTGAAAGAATGACGTAAAAATATTCGAAAAGAAGCACACTTTATAAAAATACGTATTCACAGAAC